>QXVZ01019842.1:12052-28092 GCA_008931825.1 Phallusia fumigata | reverse complement strand
ATTCTGTTATTAACAAAACACAGGAGTTAATTTACAGTGTAGGTTGGTTGTGTTGGAGTTTTTATGAAATAAAATTGAACTAATGTGGATCAAACGCACAGTCGAATTTTAAATGCGCTTGTTCCATGTACAGCCAAAAATAACTGAGCGACATTCCTAGTCTAGGCATCTCGGGTTCGAACCCCGTGAAGAACAAACAACTGAAGTTTTAATGGTAACGTGGGCTTTACAAAAAATGTATTTGTTGTGGTAGGGCTTGTTCCACGGGTTTACTAAGCAGGAAGACGTCGCACAACATAACCAGAACTGACGCCTAATCAATCAGAAACTTGAACAATTTGAGCGGTCTGGCACCTTTTCAAGCCACGGACTAATAGGTTGAGCTTCAGAGAACGCGAAAAAGTATAACAGACTCTTCTCAGTATGCCATGCAGGCAATCAGAAACCAAAAAAAAAAATAATCTCAAAACTTTGTACACGTATGTACATACAAAGTAGCCTCGCGGCTAATACAACAACTCAAAACTAAAATAAATTGCCAACACTGCACAATATGAGGCCGCAAACACGCCAAGCGTACGTATGATTTCTATTGCTTTCCACTCAACTGGGGGTCTCTAGCGTCACCTGGCGAACATGGTTTTACCACTGCCCAACGTATTAACACACGCACGAAGTTTGTAGTCGTTTTTATCAATGTAGTCACGGGCGTCCTCTACCAACATGTCCAGTTTATTTTGTTCAAAATCGTCTAGCTGCAGTGGTTCTGTACAAAGTATACATATGGTTAGAAAGTATTTTTTTCTTTTACACAAGGCTCGGTTGGTTTATAGTTAACCAAACGGTTGACATTGGTGTAAATCATTGTTTATACAAACAGAGTTTTTTGTACGGACCCATGAACAGCTAGATTTGTAAACGACCTCCTCGATAGACAAACATAAAACGAATTTATTTTACGGTGGACCCCACATTTAGAAACACTGGAGAACTTTTTTAACTTACCTCGTATAAATGGATTGAAACGAAAGTAGGTCCCATCTGGGAGCAAATCGTACATGACTGTGTGCACCTCTAAAAATACATACAACTTTTTGCAGCAAGCCGCTATTAACAGCACATATCCGATTATGTTAACAGGAAGGCATATAGGCATAACCGGATGTTTTGTATAGCAACCGTTATCATTGAACAAAGCCCATTGTCGAAAGTCGCGATCGCAACGCTAAACAAAAGCAACTTTTATAAAGTTGTATACAGTTTTTGATGAACCACCAAGTGGTTCTCAAACTTTTTATGCTTACGGGACACTGACAAATTATATTTTTTGCGGCACATTTTGCAGACAAAGACACAAATTTTTGCAATTTTTTTGCAACCTTTCGTTGCTTTTGGTAAAAGGATTAAAACAAAGTTCTAGCGTTGCCATGCACAACCGCATTTCGTCGGCAAGCTGTGATAGTCTCGTACGTTTAACCACTGGTTTAATTCAAAGAAACTTTAACCGCATAAATCCCAGACAGTTTTCATCGGCTGCAAAAAATGCATTTATAAAATACACGGAGACAGGCTTTTAGAAAACAACGCACCAAGTAATTTCTCAACTTTTTTTGTTGCATGGATCTCTTAACCGACATTCAAAGCGAATATCCCCTAACTAGAAATTTATTTCGCAATGGTATGCATATGTCAGTATATTAAGAAGAGAAACTACATACAACTAATAAACTTTTCAGGTTTTAATATTCGTTAGAAATTCCGTCCTTACAAATACAAAATCTCCCCTAGAGCGGAATTCCCCCCGTTGACAACCCCCTTGGTCCAAACGATTCAACAACAAAATTTCTCTTTTGTGACTAAATATCAATCGCACATTCCTTCGCCATCGAACAAACATCTTACCAGACACGCTGGTCGCACTGTCCACAACCTTCAGCAGTTTGTCTTTCAACGACAAGAATTGTTCGCTAGTTGGTCCCACAGTTGGCTCGTAACGTCCTGTACCAACTGACACAACACATTGGATCGGAGCATTTGGCCACAAAAGACTGCATTCATTCAATGCAACTCCTGTTGGGTTATTGGTAAGCAAGCCGCCGTCCTGTAGCAAAACATGTTCACCGTTTATTTTTAGAGAAACAACACAATGACAATACTGGAGATAAGGTACGGGCTTGGAGAGTAGCTTAATTAAATTATGACTGGCAGAGAACTTGTATATGGTGCACTGATATTGACAACAGCGATGCAGTCACTATATACAAGTTCCTTGGCAGTCATGTTTTCAATCAAAATGTCGGGGATTCTATTTGAAAAAGGAACTGACGATGCCAATATCGGCGAAATATAAAGTAGGTTGTTTTGTCCGAAATTTTTTTTAGCGAATATATATAAAAAAATCACCTGGTGAATGTTGTGATGCTTTTTGAACTCTTCAAAATATCCTGGGGCAGCTGAAGAGGCTCGCAAGGCCTCCCATAACTTACCACGACAAGTGCCGGGCCAGTGAGTAAGTCTGGTGCCGGGGACAATGCTGCAACATAAAAAGCAATCACCTCAGTTCCAGAACATTTGCATGGCACTCATTGTCGCAAAAGAAGATAAGGCCATAGGTAATAATTCATGGTTTTGATGATACCAACAGCATTTGTAAAATGCAGAAAACGTTTTACACACAAGTACTGGCATATAAAACATTTCATTTTTAACCCTAATTTCCTTAGAACCCCTGGTTTTTAAGGGAGGGGTGGTTGTAATTTTTGATCACTGTTTTGAGAGATGAAAGTGTTCACAGAATTTTAAAAGACTGAAATTGGACTTATGTGACTGCACAACATTAATACATCATAGTCATAGATGTATCTTTGTTTGAATAAAATGTTTGAAAGGGTAAAGTTGATATTGTAATTGTAGGTTGTCATTATGAAAAAAGATGGAAAACCACTGCTTTAAAACTCACGAAGACTACGATACCTGTAATTTCTCCACACATAGGGCTTCAGCATCATTCTATTGACCAAAGTAGATACTGCACTGCACTTAGGTACGTCTTCATCCGCGGCAGTATCAATTAACAGTTTGTCGCCTGAAGCACAAAAACGGTGTTATTTGGTTAAAATATCATGCAGAAGAATAATCTGCACAGCTTGAAAACATACCAAACACTGTTCTCAAGATCTTCTGCAAGGTTTCGGTGTTGTAGTACGCATGCGACACCATGAGTTTGCCAGTTCCCACAAGCCGACTTTGATTAAACACCTCCGAGCCAAGTTGCCTAGAAACAGTTTGGGATTTTAAGCACGTCCCCATGTGAAAGTCAATACAACAACACATTATGTGCAGGGATTAGCCAAAATTGGGTGTAAATAAGCATAAGTTTAGAAAAGAAAAAGTTACACTGGTAGAATAAATAAATGCTTTCTCACTGCAGTTTTTCTCTGTAAGGCCAGAACCAGAGTTCTGTTTACAGTATATTGTATAAAGTATGGTGGCATGTACGTTGTGGCAGCTAACTTGTCTGAAGTTTCTGCACATAGCCACACAGAACATCCCTCTGGTACAATGCAAAAACTACTGTTTGTTATTTAAGCACCTGTAGATGGACTCAATGTCTTCAATTGGAAGCCTTTTTATTCCAAGCAAAAATGCCAGAACTGCACCGGTACTGACTCCACAAATGTAGTCGAACATTTCATGTATTTGCTTTCCACTTAATTCCATCATGCGGCGAAATATTTCCAATGACAGAACACCCCTTAAAAACACCTTGTTTAAATGCCTGTAATGAGACAGCAGTTCTGTCTGTGCAAGCATTTTTAGCACACTAAACAAATGACTTTTGATCATGGTACATATTTTAGTTTTAGAAGGCTTCTTGAAAAGAAACAACCTGAACCAGTTGTAACAGGTTGCCTTACCCTCAAAAACAAATCACAACTGCAACAGATTAGGTGGGTTAGTTAATGGCAAAGTTAGTGCTAGTTTTCCTATATGAACATATAACTGTCCTCCAGACAAATTTGGGAATATAACAACATGGCTGATGTATATTTATTGCTATTTATCAAAGAGACACAACTTACCTGCAACCACCACCATCAATGCATAGAACCCTAATCCCCCTTTGTTTTGGGGGATCGACTGAACCCAACAGGGCAAGGGTCATTCTCAATGTGGGCAAGATGTCTTTATCAAGTGTGGTTCGATATATGTGGGTTATCTCTCGAATGGCATTTTGCTGGAACAAAGAAGTAAAGTTACAAAACAAAACACCATGTATGAGCTATCACAAAGACATCCACAGACATAAACCAAATTAATGAATCTTAACAACTTATTTGCATTTTGTCCCTATCTATTCAGTTTACAAATTTTTTCAATTGAAAAACCAAACTTACCACAAGCGCATACATGTGGGAAGGTGTAACAACTGGTTAATTATACATAATCTTTAGCAAATTAAGTACAAAGTTTATCACGATTAAGAAATGCTGTACTAGATTGCCATAGTGTTTGAGTAAAACATTTTTCTCATACCATACCTTTACAGCAGTAATCCTTGTGTCAGGAAATCGAAGTAAATGATTTTTTAAATCTTCCACATTGTGGCAAATTGTGGATAAGCTGTTTGCATCCCGTATGCTTTGTATCAGTTGTCTTGTTCGATTGTTGATTTCCACTTTTTGAGCAATTTTGTCTTTTTGGCTCTGTGAAATTAAAAAGGAAAAATAAAATTAATGTAATTGATAAGCTGATGTAATAAAAGACATATACAATAGATCGGAGATATTTTCAAACTTTGCTGTTACTAGTTGCCCAAAAATTAAAAGATGCAAGTTATTATTTTTTAGGGCAACTAAAATCGCTCGTTTTTGCCCTATCCAAATGCAGTACCGCAATATTTATGCCTATATATCTCTGTAATTATTTGCTTCTAGGGACAACTTGTAAGAATATTGCCTACAGACAAAGCCTGATTTATAAAATGTTTTGAAGTTGTTGAGCACAAAATGATATACACAGTTAGTTCTTTCATACTCAAATGGAAATTTTACTTGATCAGCCACCCATCTTGGAGGTGATGTTATTTAATAATAAAGTGACTTAAGGGGGCACCTGGATTCGTAGCGCCTCTTTGTGTGCCTCATCAAGCTTTTTGTTCTTGATCTTCTCATCACTATTAGAAGTCCCAGATGTCG
This sequence comes from Phallusia fumigata, assembly GCA_008931825.1. Lineage (NCBI taxonomy): Eukaryota > Metazoa > Chordata > Ascidiacea > Phlebobranchia > Ascidiidae > Phallusia > Phallusia fumigata. The sequence goes on along the minus strand of QXVZ01019842.1, from coordinate 22,894 downwards.
ACATGTAGGGGATAAATTTGTACAGACTGTCTAGCAAAGACACAGGAGCAGGTGGTTGTTCTTCACTTTCACTGTTTTGTGTGATCATCGCCGTTTCATCTTCAGACTTTTTGTCATGAGAAGGTGCAACATTGTTTTCAGGTTTATCCAACAAAGTTGATTGGGAAATAAAGCTGAAAAAACTGTTAACCGGCATCTCAACAAACTGTTTCACTGAAGTAAAAAGTGATCCTGAATTTGCTTCTTCGGGTAGCTTACTCTCTATTCTTCGAATGAGAAAATCATACTGGGAATGGGACGACTCAGTTTCATCAATATGTTGTAATTTTGAAATAGCTATGTCTGTCTCATTGGCGCTAAGTTTGTCATCATTGTTATTTCTACTTTTTTTATTTTCTTCAGGATCTTCATGGTTGCTGGTTAATCTGGACTGTTCATTTTCTTCTTTACTTTGTGGTCTTTCCAATTGAGATGAAGAAAAATAAACCAATGGTCCTTGCTGCATTTTAGTGTTTAGATGGCTAACTTCTTTTCCTCTGACTTTGCCAGTTTGCACCAAGTTTTGAGGAATTCGAATCTTGGACAGCATACCTTTTGAACTACTGGGAAGAATTTGTGTTACAGCACCGTACATTGTATATCTCGTTTGGGAAAAATGAACTGGAATTAGATAGGCAGACTGCATGCAGTGGCGGCATTTGATCTTAACCTCCAGGTACACAGATTTAATTGAGGCAAAGAGGCTTTTGTTTTGAACTGGGATGCACCTTTCTTTTATGGAACCAATCACCTTGTGATGAACAGAATTTTGTTTGTGAGTTCTCGTGATTATGTGACCAGCAGAACCCAGGCATTTCCTTGGCTTTTTGCATGAGCTGTACACCTTTAAGGTTTGAAATGAACATACGTTTGCACACTGCAAAGTTGCCACAACCATTGTACACAGACACTATATTAAAATACACACAGAGTCTAAACCAACAAACAAAACATATCGAAAATAAATGGTTAAATTCATGATATAGGTATCTATTTGACAAACACTTGTCCTTTATCGATTGACTCAGTATCTTCAAAACTGAGTGCAAATATGCTTCTGCTGGCCTCGCCATCAACCAAACGGTATTTTACTATTTCACAACAAATATCAAACATTACCACACAACGTTGATGTATTCGATCTTGCCTATAACATATCACGATGAACAAGAAAGAAAAAGCACAACCTGAAGAGAACCTGATCACAAAACAAGCGGCCAGTATTTANTCAAACATTACCACACAACGTTGATGTATTCGATCTTGCCTATAACATATCACGATGAACAAGAAAGAAAAAGCACAACCTGAAGAGAACCTGATCACAAAACAAGCGGCCAGTATTTACAACACCAGAAATCATCCAAGCGTTCAAGAGTGTCAGCTGACCAGACGCCCATTTTTAAGGTTACTACAGGTCATACAGAATTTATGACCTCGCTGGCGTTTTTCCCGAAGCAGTTTTTGCGTCATTGGTCCTGGCCGTGGCGAAAGTGGCAAAAGTACAATCCTTAAAAACTTTTATTAACACTTTAAACTGACAAAAAAGAAATGACAGAAGTTGTAAAAATTAACAAACGCTTATTATGTTCAACATTTTTGGGTGGGTACAAAACGCCTCCCTGAAAATTGTACCGAATAGTTAACATGCTAGTGAACGGTGACCAGCAAACGGGATAAAATTCCCGAACGCTTGGTATTTTTATGCAAATCTCTACATTATAAAGGATTTGTTGTCATACAAAACCTCGTTTTTATCCGTTATGTTTTTTCCACTTTTCCTCGAGGCTTTAACTACGCCCGAATAATACGTATCCAAGGCCTGGGGGCCTAAATGGGACATGACTCTCACTAATTTCCAAGTTTCTGACTTGAGAGTGGCTCTAACCAAACACTTTTACGCACNAACTACGCCCGAATAATACGTATCCAAGGCCTGGGGGCCTAAATGGGACATGACTCTCACTAATTTCCAAGTTTCTGACTTGAGAGTGGCTCTAACCAAACACTTTTACGCACTAAAGTTTACACTCCTTCCAAACTTTTCGGCTGGCATCTTATTGTCCGCCCCTTAAAGTTTTTGCCTACAAAGGTGTTTAAAACCTGAAAATATATATTGTTAACAACGACAAACAAAAGCGCAAAAAATATATGATCACTTGCAGCACTTGATAAAGACCATCGATACATACGAAAAGAAAATTAGGCACAGTACGATTGTTGCATATTAAGCTGTAGAGATATAAATGGTTGCTGCGCAAGATAAAAATAAAATGTTACAACATAGATTCCTTTGCAAATCTGGCAATGGAAAAATGGTGCATAGGATATGAGGGTTGCTCTGACAATGCAAGTTGTCCAAGCATCTTTCCAGCAACGGGAGCAAGTTTGAAGCCATGGCCTGTGTTATTGAAGCAAAAACATTTTGTTCGAGTTATTGTTTTAAAATTGATCAAGGTTAAAATGTAGTTGAACCATTAGCTTATAGTTACCTGAAAATCCAGTTCCAATTACTATATTTTTAAATGTAGGATGGTTGTCAATTATAAAGTCCTTGTCAGGGGTCATCTTAACAAATAAAATAAAGTTGTATGTAGTAAACAACAGACGGTGTCATATATTGGCCCCTAATCAAAAGGTCCAAATTCATTTATTTGTGGGCAAAATAGGAAAAATGATTGGATTTACCCAAAAGTCATACAATGCTTTCGAATACTTTGTGTTGTACCAACTATTATTACATGAAAGAGTAACTTACTTTAACAAAAATTGCTGATTCCAAATTTCTGTTTAGGGAGCCTGTGGGTGTAAGAATGACAGGGAAAAGAAATTACAGTGCACAAGCTCAGATAACCATGTGTGAGAATTTAAAAATATATGAACCATTTCTTTTACAAACATAAGGAACAAATCAAAGTTTGCCAGACCCAAAAAAAACAGTAGAAAAACGTAAAACGGCCAGGAAACCCATTTCAAATAGGAACCTATAAACATTGGTACACCTACAGTATATATGCAGCTCTCCCGAACCAGTGGAGTCGGTTCAAGATTTGGATAGTGCTTTTTAACTATTTTGGTCAACGTCTGCAGAAGATCTTTCTTCTTCATCTTCTTCTTTTCATCTAGATCATTTCTATGCTCATGATCTATAACTACGCCAGCATGAAGACAAACCTGTTGATCGTAATGTCAAGTTATGTTTCATGGATTTTAGTTGAAAAAGGTTAAAAAATTGGATTTATACTGTTGGAAAGCTATATCAGTGCATTGTCAACCTGATGTTGATCTCATTTTATGTAATGGTATATTTGTTTATTGTGTAATAGGTTTGGGGTGGCCCACTAAAAGCCTTACATGTGGGTATATCAGGTTCAATAAACAACAAAATACGCTAATTAAGTCACTAATAATTAAAAAAAATCCTGATTAACGACTTGTTATTAAGATATTGTTCTATCAAATCAGTTTCCTGAATCTTACCTTCATCAGACCAGGTTGTTCGTTGATTGGAGTTGTGTAGACTCGCTTTTCATCATCCACAACAACATAGGTGGTAGGAAAATGAGAACCATCGAATAAGGCTGGGTCTTTCGCTTTCCAGTATACAACATCGACTTCCAATGGCTAAATCAAGGCAATATTTCAGCCTGTTGCAAATTCTGAATTGTTTTTTTGTAAGTTTGATCTCAATGTTAAGCTAAAAAAGAAGTAAAAACGCAAGGGTATTGTGGTTGCTTCATTACCACAACTACAACATAAAGTGGAAGGCTTTTTTGTCTGACTATTTGATGGCCGATCTGTTCTAAACAATTTATGCTGAACAGTTATTACCAATTACTTTTTTGCAAATATACAAAACAATTTTTAGTTTTTTCTAGTTTTCTGATGGGCTTTTTGGTGATTGTCAATCGGAAATTAAGGGATACCGAAGTAATAGGGCCAATATAACAAAAACAATACAGATTAACCTGTGGGTTCGACCACTGTTTTATGCAACCGACTGTATCCCGTCAGTTTGTGTGGTCAGTTGCGATCCTACGGCAAAACACACCAAGTACACTTAAGGCATCTTTCAAAATATAGGACACTTAACTCAATAACCTATGGTTTTTTAGGTGTCCTTGCTGTTTTATGAAACCTTTCAATGATGAGAAATTATTTAATGGACAATGCATTAAATTTGACTTGACTTAACTTGATTAAATTCATCAACATGTAACTATTGAAATGTAAAACTTACATAAACAGGGAGAGTTAATTCCAAGGCAGAAGTTAGCTTGTTTATCCATGACCCACATGTCAACACCACAGATTCACAGTCATACAAACCTTTGCTGGTTTTAACCTTTACCAGTTTGTTGTGAACTGGTATTATTTGTGTCACTTTTTGATTGTACTGAACAGATCCTCCCAAAGACAAGTAAGAGTTCTAAAGATACAACAATGCTGCGCGTTTTAAGTCAGATCATCATCTAGTGTGCAGATAAATAACCAGATTGGAATAACTAACTAGATCTTCAGTAAAGTTCGTGAACCACCAAAACATACTTAATGTTTATCAAAAGTTTATTGTTTTTAAATATGATAAAAGAGTTAGTTGTTAGGTGCCACTTAAAACATATCCATTGTTGGGGTATTGTTTGGCTTTTAACTACAACAAAGCACTTACAATTACAGCTTTAAGGCATTTGTCAGAATGTAAAACACCCCCGGTTCGATCTAAGACACCTCTGAAGCTTCCAGAGGATATACCAGGAAATATTTTCGAAATTTCATCTGGTTTCAGTATGGTATAGGAAACATTGATTTTGTCGAGTGAGCTTACATACTGCTCGATTATTTCCTCACATGCCATATCTAGATATAGACAATGTCTAGAAAAAAGAGATTGTTGAGTTTTACATTTTCTTTTCAGAAGGATTTTGTTCGCACTAAAACAAGTTATTGCATCCAATGTTTTTGTTGATAGAGCACAATCTTACATGCAGTAAAAAAGAGAGACAATTATCAAGTAATTGAAACAATGTAACTAATGTTTTAAACCAGTTTAGAAAGCAGACATGGTTTCAATTAACCTGCCTGCTGTCTCAATAGCATTTTTATCTTCTTCATTTTAAAATTTAAAAAATTATGTCTGATGCAACATACAGTACTTTCTTTTCAATTGGAAAGGAGAAGATTTAAACCATCAACTACTTGACCATTTGAGTGACATAGAAAACATGACAGTTATATGGTTTAAAAACACTACATACGATAAAATCCCAACTTTTTTAGGTATCCACAATGGATTGATGCATCATAACGTCTTACGTTAAAAGAGTGTCATTGACTTTCTTTTCCAAGCTGTGCCACATAATTATCGATTCCGGCATCATGTCTCCATGGTGTTCAGTGGGATAAGTAGAGCGAAATACCCTCGACGGACCATGCGAGCTTCCTTTATCATGATCCAATGGATACTGGACATTTAATAAACAAAGTTAAACACAAAAATGTGCTGTCTTGCAGGTTTCATACAAAAAAATCTAAAAATTCAAAAAATTAAGATGAAAAGATCTGCGGAACAAAAAATGTTAAAACAGGTCATCTTTTCTCGTGCTCCCAAAACATGTTGTTCATGACTGCTACCAACAACTTTGCACATTGGCGAGTGTTTGGCAAAAGTTTCTTAATTGGCCTAAAACAAACATTTGGAACACAAAACCTCAACTGTTCACAACTGCTATCAAAAATATGTTGGACCTAATAGTTCTTAAAAGCGACACTCATATTTATAAAATGTTTTAAACTCATGCCATTATCAATGAACAATAAGTATTCATGTATACATGTAAAATGGGGAAACATAAAGATACAAAGGTGCAAAAACAATAAACAACCTGTTCGAGAAGCAAAACATTCTTCTTTTGTTCTGCCAAATAATGGGCAGTCCATGTGCCGATAATCCCAGATCCACAAACAATCACATCAAAAGTCATACCTACGTAACTGAAAAAAAACCTGCCAGAAAAATTCGGCACAATTGTTAGCACTTAAATTATTTGGAATGCATAACATCTGAACTTGCCAATACATACTTGCAAAGTATTAATACGATATTAGAAGTTACAAGAAAGAAAGCTGCAAACAAAAGATTTAATGATAGAGAAAAGAAAAAAACGTATTTGGTACTGATGGTTTGACAACAAATTAAAGAAGAACTTCATTTTCCCACTAAAGATACAATTGCTAAAAGTACGCATTAAAGCATGCTAACAATAAATAAATCAAAGTGTATTTTTTATTAAAATGTGCAGGCCCAAATGGTTTTACAAAGCACCTTGCTTTATTCATCAGACATACTGCAATAACTCATGCCATCATCAGTGATATAGTAAGGATTGCATCAGGCATACAAGAAATTGTTCAGGTAAATGCAGAAACATAAGTAAAAAATAAGAGTTAAGATCAGAACCGAGAATTGTTCCAAAGTGTCTTCCAATATTTATTAAAGAAAACACAGAAACTAATTCGCAACTATGTTGCAGCAAATTTTGACTAAGAAAGTTAAAATTATTTAAAGTGATGATTTTTTAATAAATCTTGACATTGAGAAGTGGTGTAGTGGATAGGCAGGTAGATGATTAAGTGCGAGATCTCCCAAAATCCTTCCAATAACCGGAGACATCTTAAAACCATGACCTGGAAAGCAATGAGCAGGTTCAAAAACAGTTAAGTTACGACAGAAAAAATATCAAATTATGAGCTTCATGACACAAGCTATTCTGACAACCACAAAGTTCAACAAATTACCAACGTTCGTAACTGGAGTTAAAGGTTTGTAACTGGGGGAATTACCCATTTGGGGATTGTATATTTGCAAAGGGGGAATTTTGTTTGAAATGTAATTGCATTTTTTTTATAATATCAGTTATGTTTATTCTGAAGATACTAATATACTGACATAAAAATACTATATACAAACTAAGTTTCCAGTGAGGGGACTATAGCTTAGAACATCGTTCAAGGGGGTCTATGGAATAAAAAAAGTTTAAACCACTATGTTTGTTGCTCTGCTAAACAGAACACTTGCAGCTTTGATACACCTATTCGTCACCTACCAAAATTAACCCAACACCCCAACACATTTGGCCACATATGAGCGGTAAGCATACCTGAAAACCCAGCACCAATGATAATGTTTTGAAACACAGGATGGCGATCCAGTATAAAATCCTTATCCGGGGTTTCCTAAAGGTGACATACATTTAAGAAAATGTTTCACACACCACATGTGTTAATTGAAGTTGTTCACGGGGCGCCTCTTTTACACATTAAAGTTTGCTTAAAACTGCAAAGAAACATCAGTATGAGCTGCATGCATCCTTACTAACAAAGTAACATACAAAATTAGTTAAAAAATGGTAAAATTGTTGTAACTGCAGCTATTGGGGTCTGAAGGTCAAGGTGAAATTAGGTGCTAAATCAAGTAGCTCAGGTTATGGATTACCAACAGTCAAATAGCATGTCCATGTGGTACGTAGACATTTCTTGCACTTTGTTAATGGTAGCTGTTTTTGAACATACAATTCCACTTTTTAAGACAGTTCAAATTTTGTTCATGTGGAAATAAACTTACTGTATAAATGCAATGTTCAATAATTGATGGCTCTGGGTGGAGTCCTGGATAATTTTTTTCCACAATTTTTGCCAAAATCTCCTGATTTTCTTCAGACTCTTGCGTTGATTTTTCATTCAAAGCATCCCGTTTGTCAGGGTCGATTATCACACCAAAATGACAACAGACCTGAATATACAGAGAAGTCATAAGCAACTGAGTCAAACGCAACACTCTGTATCAGTACATTATAAATGCTACATAGGTTTTTAGCATAAGTTTGTGTTTTCATTGTCCCCTTTTACAGCTTTAACAACAAATTATGTAAATTTAAACAAAAATTAATAAAAAGTCTAAGTTTAAAAAAATCAATATTGCACAAAAAGTTACCTTCATCAGTCCAGGATACTCAATAATTGGTGTTGAATAAGCATGGATTTTGGTGTGAAAAATTACTGCTGGAAAATCATTGTTTGCCTGCAACTGTTCAGGGTTTCTCGCCTTCCAATATACAACGTCAACCCTGGTTGGCTAAAAAACCCGACAATTTTACAACAGGAAAAAGATTGGTTCAATTGAGTTTACAGAATGCACGACAATGTTGTTACAAAAATGCAATAAAGGAAGTTGCAACAACGCCAGCATCCTTTAGATCATTTCTGTGTATACATTTGTTGCAAAAACGTCTTCACAGATTGTTATGATAGCTATGGGACACACACGAAAACAGTTCTTTTAAGTTTTTTGTTAAATTTAATTTTTGGCAAAAAAGGTCATTTTGTTCATTCTTTAATAGAGTTGACAGGATATCATTTTCTTTTCTAAAAACATCTTTGATCTGATCGAAAAACAAACAAAAAGCATTTGACAAAAGTGTTGTTTTTTTGAAATACAACAAATAAACATATTATTTTAAAGATACAAACATCACAAAAATTTTATTTTAGAACCAAATAGGCAAGAAAATAACAAGACGATATTGAAATTTTTTTGACTAAGCTAAAATTAAACCAAACTATTTGAGTACAGGATAATCATGCACATTTACCATGCATACTCCAGTTACAAAAAAGTTGTAAAAATGGATAAAAAGTTGATTTATAGGCAGGGTTACCATATCGTCCTTATTTCTAAGATTTGTAACTATTTTCGGCTTACATCCTTATTTTGTCTTGGTATTAACAATATTCAATGGAAATTGTTTATATCTCGTCAGAGTTGTTTTGCTACCAATCTTTGTGGCATGAAACAAACACAATCTAATTCACAACCCAAATTGAGGCACTGTAAGCTTGCTAAGGTAGTCAGAAAGGCTAATTTTGCACGGAAGTTTAGGCATATACTTAACCTAAGTGAAAATGAGCAAGCTCAAAAACAATTTCTATGACGAGTACGTAAAGGAATTTATTAGAAATAAATGAAGCCTGAACGCTGAGTGCTTTTGGTTCCAGATCGATGGTAACCCTGCTTATACGGCTCCGTTGGAAACATATGTGACACTTTGCACCTTGCTTAACTCACCTCAAGAGGAAGAATTGTTTGAAGAGGTTTCAGCAAATTATTTATCCAAGAACCGCAAGCCAGGACAATCGAATTGGCCGAGTAGGTTCCCTTGTTTGTTGTAACTTTTACTAAAGTGTTGTGAACTGGCTGGATTGAAAGCACTTTTTCACAATCTTGAAATGTTCCACCATCTTCAACAAAAGCTTCCTTGAAAAAATGTTTTGCAATGTGTTTTGTAATCTTGACAGAAATTTATTTTTTTTTAGTAAAATGTATGTTTGTTTTTCCATCATATAACTCCTTTACATGTTGGTTGGCCTCCATAGCACAATTTGTTAAGCTTGGATCACCTTGTTTTATTGCCATGCATTTTACAAAACACAATACAAAAACCCATTACCTGCAAAGCAAAAAGACAGTGCTTGGCTTTCAATACACCAGCGGTCTTTTCAAAAATGCCATTTAAACCACCTGAGGCCAAACTAGGGTACTTTTGTGTGATTTCTGATGCGGTGAGAAGATTGTGGGGGGTTTTTGCTTCTTTCAAAATGTTTAGCATTGTGTCAATTTCCTTCTGGCCTGCAACTGTTAGCAGTCCACAGTTCCTAAAAAAGGAAATTACAAAAACCACAGTAAAAACAATATTTGTTAACTAACAAATGGAGAATGGAAAATATACATAATTTCTGGCTTGAACCACAGCTATTAATCCATTTTGTAAAATTGAAAACAAATTGAAAGTATATGTATAGTACAAACAGAGGCGCTGAGTAAGCGGTGGTGAGGTGGCACGGCCACCTTGGGTTTTTCAGGCACAGTGGTCGCCACCTTGAATTTTTCCATCTATTTGTAGCAATTCTGTAGGAGCTGGTCGATATTTGCACAGAACAGGGACGTAGCAAGCTTATTCATAAGGTGTCAAAACTAAACACATAATAGTGAAAAGCATTTTACGTTATTTATGGCGTCAAACTTGCGATTGTTTACCGGTGAATACTCAACCATTGTTATGTAACAATACGGTTATACTGCAATAAAAAATGATCAGAAGTAATTTGGTCGGCGCAGTGCACCAGTTTAGTATGATTTGTACATAATACATTTTTTATGAGCAAAGTGAATACCCAGTCAGGGAAGTGTTATAGTAACTCTCATGTGTATTAGGATAACGCGACTCTTGTCGTTGTACACAAGTGTGACATCACAATACCTGGCAATGTGACGTCTGCCACTTTGCATTTTTGCAAAACTCGGCACCTATGAGTATAAAGCACAAGCAAACATCATTTTAAAGTAGTTTTGAGCATATAATATGTCATACATTGTGTATTTACTTACACAAACAATTGTGTTTTTGATCTTTTTTCCAAATCTGCCCACTTTTTAAATGCTTCCGGCATGATCTTGCTGTGATGAGCAGTTGTATAAGAGTAACGAGTTATCCTTGAATCACCATGGGAACTGCCTCTGGTGTGGGGCCATGGAAACTAAAATGAAAATGCAGAAAAATATGCTAACTGTCAAGGACAGTTACAATACTTGACACCACTCTAGTCACGCAAATAGAAATCTAATGTGTATGAAGCAGTCATTGAACATGATTTTTGAGCACTCTACATATTTTGCAAAACCAAATTTTTTTTTTTTTTTTTTTGGGGCGGTTTTAAGAGGGTAAAAAAAAAAAATAAAACATGTTTAAA
>QXVZ01019842.1:0-11942 GCA_008931825.1 Phallusia fumigata | reverse complement strand
AAACAAATTTTTTTTTTTTTTGTTGGGGGGGGGGGGGTTGCACAACACAAGGTTCATCAAACTGCTTGTTTTTAAATTATGAAGAATTGACAGAATGCAATTAAATTCCATTTGATATAATATGTTGGACTGGACATTACTGCAAAGAGTATCTATTTTGTCATCAAGTTTAGCACAAGGACTACATCACTGAAATTGTGATTCAGCTACAGCGACATGCTTAATTAGTGGTTGTCTATATTTAACAACTTTAAATTCTGCATACCAACCTGTTCCAATAAAAGAACATTTTTTCCCTGTTGCACCAAATAATTTGCCGTCCACAGTCCTTGGACACCGGCACCACACACAATAATATCAAATGACATAACCACTATTCAAATAAAATACAAAGCTAGTGCATAACTTTCTACCTAAAAGTATGCATAATTATTTTTTAAATTAAAAATTTAATTATAAATTGACAAAGTCATTTCCTAGTGTGAAAACACATCCTGAAATTTTAATTGTCGGATAATCAAACTAATTAATCATGTTTTATACAAAATCCTTTCTAATTACATTTTCTGTGGTAAAATTTTAAAATGATTTTTGAAAGGGTATTTACCTGATACACACCAGAAAAGCAAGTATAAAAGACAAAGACTGACAAATGCTTTCTTAAAATGGACCAACTAAAAATTCTTGGTGTTAAATTATTTCAAAGAAATTGGTATAAAGCTGAAGATCAAGCAACTTTCATATCACTCAGCAAACTATGTGCCATGATATTACCAGCGATGCTGATACTGCAAAAGTTTGCCAAAAATTTTGCTCACGTAAAGCACGACTTCACTCACTTCGACCACAGCACCTCGTTTTACACAAAGTTTCTGCAGTGCATTGGATGTATTCAGGCTTGTAATGTTAATTATTGACTGAAAGACAAACGAAAATACTGCAAACACATACAGTTCACTTAAATGATGTTTTCTTAGTGAAATCGTCAAGATTGTTGTTACCTAACACCGTGTTCGTGATACCTGTGTTGTTGTTGTTGTTGTGAGTTGTGACATGTGCTATCCCTCGAAATGTGTTCGTGTTTTGATAGCAGTCACACTTGAATAACTTGTTCAAGGTTGGTTGTTTGTTTACTTTTTGAGTCGTGATTGCTGGTTTCAAAATTGTGCAGTTTGTTAACAAGTTGTTTCTTAGCATCAGTTTGTGGTGGCGTTAGAAAACTAACGACTGTACTTAAGAGAAATATGACGAAAACGCTCATTTTTGTAATTAAGAGACTTCAGTACAGATTGTGCCAATTTGGCCATTCTAGAAAATAGGTTTCTCACAACTTTAAAGTAACAAAACATCAAATGAACTGACTGTTTCAAATGACTGTTTATGTAACGTGAAAAAGCACGGATTCGTGAGAAGTACGGCACCTTCCAGTCGCAACCAAGTTAAAAATTACGCTGTAAATCCTACAGGCAACGCATTGAGAAACTTAAATTGTCTACAGATAAATGCTGCGAGCAAACGCGTTAAAATGGTGAAATATTTTTACCAGTACCAAGCTAATGAGACAGCGCATTTGCAGTATTCTTGGTGTGTCAATAAGTTTAAACACGGAAAGAGTCCTTGTCAGTGTAACGAAGCTCCAGAAAGTTTTCAAAACATTCGTACACAGCTTGTTTATTGAGAACAAAGGAAACATAGCGTACATGCAAATATTGTTGACAGGCAGTGTTGCCGAGTTTTTACCGCATTGCTGCCGAGGTTCCACGAAATGTAGTTATTCGCTCTTCGAACATTGTCTTTTTCGTGGTGTTTTTTTATCACGCTGTAGCCGTGTTAAATGCTTTTACTTTTTTAACGACATATGCAGTTGAACAGCATAGAGTAGCGATCACCACTGCTGCTAAGGACGAGGCATGATGTATGATGCTATCGTGTGCGGTGCTGGGGTAGAAGGGTCGTGGATAGCAAGACAGCTAACGGCAGATGGAAAACGTGTTCTTTTAATTGAACAGGTAAACACGATGACTTAAGGCACTTAAACATGAACAATTGTTTATAAGCGTCAAGCATTACCGATAGTAAACACTACGCCCTTTCTTTTTCGCACTTTCAACCGTCTTAGCTTGGCGTGTCTATCTCGGAGCTGGTGAATATTTTTGGGCGATATTCTTATTTGTGTGACATAAATCGTTCTTTGTTTTGTACTTTACGTGATTTGCACTTTACAGTTTACTCTTCCACACGAAAACGCGAGTTCCAGCGGCAAATCACGAATTATCCGTTGTTCGTATGATTCACTACATTATGCTCGCATGATGCCTGAAGCGTTTAGGATGTGGAAGGAGCTTGAGAAGGAACAAAAAACAAAACTGCTAATGCAAGTTACAAAAGCGTCTTAAATCTTGTTTGTGTCATTTCTGTGTCTTTAGCTGCAGCCACATGTTTTTTCCTAAGGCGTCCTATTTTTCCTCCTTGCAGAAATGCGCCTTTAATAACAATATCAGTGGAGGAGCGGCTCACAAAACTTCAAAACACTCTTTCAACTTTGTCAATTGGCCACCAGCATATACCTACTGCAGAAATTGAGACTAGGTTTCCAGGCTTAAGATCCCCCAAGCTCAATGGTGTGGTTGAACACTCTGCAGGCATCCTTAAAGCTGACATATGTCTTAAAGCTGTGCAGGTGGCAATTTCTTATTCTTTTAATTGGGTAAACAAAAAAAGTATATTTTAAAAATTGAAGTACATGATAAAAAGTTAAAACCGTTTATTGAATTTAGAACTATGTAATAAAGAGTTATTTAAGGAATTGTGAGAAAAAATGCTTGTGAAAAAAATGGATAAATATAATATTAAAAAATTGATTTACGTTAATATGTTCAGTGACACTGTTGTAATTTTTTAATAAGGTGTAGAAACCAATATTTTTTGTGGTTAATATTTACGTGTAGATACACATATGTTTTGTGGCAAATAAATATTTAATTGACTTTTTATCACAAAAGCACTGATTTTATAACATCTAGGAATCATTTAAATCCATGGGAGGAATTGTACATGACAGAGAAAAAGTGCTACAAGTCAATCCTATCAGTGACACTCACGTTGAAGTGGTTACAAATGTGACAACATATGATTGCAAGCGTGTGATCCTTGCATGTGGACCTTGGATTAACAAAGTTCTTAAACCACTTGGTCTCAATATTCCTGTCAAGGTGCAATCAACATGTTTCAATGTAGAACATTTTTTTTAATTTTAATACATTTGTTTATTTGAAAAATAGTTTTAATGGAAAAATACAATCCAGTGTTTCTATGTTTCAACAAAGTTAATTCTAATGACAACAGCATTTGTCAAAACATAGAAATGTTTACAAACAACTGGCTGGTCGATCAATCAATGGTTTATTTATGCCTTAAAGTCAAAATGCTCAAAAGTAAATAGGGATTGAAAACTTAATTGTATTTAAAAAATTAATGTTTTTTGTGTTTAGGTTACACAGATTAACAGCATGTATTGGAAAGCAAAAAATCCAGAGCTTTACAAAGCTGAAAATGGGTTTCCAGTGACAATATGCGACAGTGATTTGGGATTTCATTTTTACAGCATTCCAATTTTGGAATACCCAGAGCATATGAAGGTAGCAAAGAACCTAAAATACAACATGACAATCGTTCTGTTGTGTAGGAGTATATTATTATTGGTGCATAGGTAGGGTACCAAATCCTTATTAAACAAGATTTCAAGTATTGTTAGTTTTTGCATGAACAGTTAATAAGAGTTTCCTTTTATTGTATAACTGTCACAGGAATAATTTTCTTTAGGTTTGCTGTCACTTTAAAATGGAAGTTGACCCTGATGACAGGAAAAGTCCTTTGTCGAAACCTAAATTTACAGGGGAAAAAATTAAGGAAATCAGAAGTGATTTGATTAGGCACCATTTTCCCGAATTGATTCCAGAGATGACCGTTGTTGAACCATGTATACAGACTGTAGGTGGTCCCTGATGTACCCAACATGATTTTAAATTAGTCTTATACTATTTTGAAATTACCTTATTCCTATTAATCAACCATTTAAATTCTGAAAAATGATTTTAAAGTTTATTTGTTGAAAGTCTTGTACCTGTAAACAACATGGTGTATGAAACAAACTTGTTTTTAATATTAGGAAACACCTGACAACGATTTTGTCATTGACCACCATCCAAAACATAAAAATATTCTTATTGCTGCTGGATTTTCAGGTAAGAAGTTGTTTAAATACCGAGCGTGCACAGTAAATAAAATAGAGCAACAAAAACGACGGTTCTTATTTTGTTTTTGCGTGTTTAAAGGACATGGATTTAAGTTAGCTCCTGTGGTTGGAAAAATCTTGTGTTCTCTTGCACTTGGCCGCAAACCAGATTACCCGGTGGACAAGTTTGCATTTTCTAGGTTTACTAAAACCTCACATCTCTGATAGCTTTTTGATTTGCCGGAGAATCTTACCTCAAGTTCATGGCATGCTCAATGCAATTATGTTCATGTGGGTATACCCTTATTGTGCTTCACTTCGCATGCAGAAACATCAAATTTTTAATCATTTAAAAGGGCTGAAATAGTCGAAACCTCAAATCCTCTGCACTGTGCTATGTTTTAAATGGAAATTTAACAAAAATTTCTTCATTGTGCATTTCTGCAATTGGCGTTATCACCATTTTTGCATCTACTAATACTGCCTCATTGGTTACGTACCATACTTGCTCACAAACAAAATGCCTAGGTTTTGAAAAACAAATATTTATTTCACAAAATGTCTCGCAAGTGAAAAAGGTTTGGTCACACATTTTTATCCAAGAGGGTAGCTTCCGTTTCTGCTCGTTTTTCTTTCCCCCTTAAGATGGCAGTTTTGAACAATCTAAAAATAAATTTAGTGCCTATTTTTTGCATAGAAATAAGAGCACTTACAGTCAGAAAATATGTTAAATTCTGTGCTGAAAAAAACCCAACAAGATTCATTAAAAACATTTCCTTGTTTCAAAAACGGTTTGGAACCACTTGTCTACTTAAAACAAAATACACCTATAAGTGGAAATTTCCCTTTAACGGAACTTTCCCCTTTAAAAATGTCTCCCTGGTCGGGGACCGCTGCCTTAGCCCAATACCTGCAGTACAACTCCGCAGACGGAATAGAATCATCATTGCCAGGTATGGGGTAAGTTATCAGGCTTGGATTAACATTACTATCTACCACTCCGACAGTGGCAATGCCCATTTTCGCAGCTTCGTTGATTGCTTCATGTTGTGAATGAACGCGGTCAATCAAAGACAGAAAAACGCAAACATCGGGAAGTCGTACTTTCCATGAAAATGTCTGAAACTGTTAATAATGTGGCATGGCATTAAAGAGAAGATCACTTTAGGCTTTGAACTAGGTCTACAGCGAGTAATTGTGTTGTGTAACACATATAGCGATTGTTCAATCATTTTTTGTGTCAAATGAAAATGTCCAAGGAGGAATAGCTGGTTGTTTCGACATTCTTATGTAGAAAAATCCCTACCAGTTAGCTCCAGATTTCAAATTATCTGCGACACAAACTAATTTGCCTTTCAACATCAAAAAGCAATGCAAAAATGTGAGGTCACTACAGTTAGATGCTAATGATGTAAAAAACAAGAGGCTCAGTCGCACAGTTAGCCATTTTCCACTTAAAAACGGCGCATCTTCATATAAAAGGGAAGCAATGTAGCGATGTTTATTGTCGACTGTTAAATGTAACTGCTTGTCCAGTCCTGAATTAAACCACACGACTTCTTGTCACCTAGGTGTGTACAAGTGACATAACGTATTGGCTACGTTTAAACTCAATTCTATCTTGTAATAACAGTTGACCAAATTATTAATGTTGGCCTTTTAAAGATATATGTGACAGAATTTGCCTTGTTGTTGTATGTCCGTTTTTACCGCCCAATTTTCTTTTTTCAACACCCCCTTAACAATAAAAACTGCCTCCATTATTAGAACTACTAGTTTTGGTTACGGCCTCATACTTACCACATTTTCATTATTGGTGAAAATGCCATTATGCCAAAATCGCGTTTGTGCATATTCTCCACATTCCTTCGCCAGCAGTTCAACTTTGTGCGCATGAATGGGAGATTTGGTAATAAAAAGAATGACTGCTTGTCTAAAGGCCATATGTGCGAGAAAGTTGAGTGCCCTCTGCATATGAACGAGGGTTTTGTCGAGATCAAAAATGTCCACATCCAGACGACAACCAAACAGATACTCCTTCATGTTTCTGTAAAAGTTCACATAATTGGATTTTGGTTAATAAGGCTCTTAAGATTTGATTATAACACTGCCTTTTAGGTACATGATTTAGTTTTAAATAGTCTCAATAAGAAAATACAAGCCAGTACTTGTGTGTAAAATTTTTTCTATGTTTCTCAACCAATGACTTGTTTGTTTTCTTGCCTTGGGCATTTTTAAAGTGGCAATTGAAACTACTTTAAGAGCATAAAAATGTTTAAATATGCTATTGTATAAACCAAAGCTCCAAACTCATGGAATAAATAAATAATCCCCCAGGTCTACAAAACATACCCGTGCAAAAAAATTGCCACAAATGACTTCGAATTACACTCACTCATGACGAGAACCATTTTTGTGGCCATAATGAACCCGAGCATTGAAGAGATCCTCCACTGTCACCAAGTCCTTGATTCCGAAAAAGTCTTCATGTTTTAAAGGTTCCTCAAGCAGCTTTTGCAACTCAGCTGGCTTCCTTTTATCTTCCACAACATTTACAGATGTTGAGTATGTTCTTAAAGTCCTATGGCTCTGCCCAAGACGTGAACAGCAAGCTAACAAGTTTGGTGTTGTTGTGTAGAAAATAGTTTTTGGTATTGGTATTCGGATTGCCCTGCACATATTCCATGCAGTTCTTGTGGTATTCCATAATCGTGTGCAGTTTTTCATTGCAAGGCG
Source organism: Phallusia fumigata (assembly GCA_008931825.1). Taxonomy (NCBI): domain Eukaryota; kingdom Metazoa; phylum Chordata; class Ascidiacea; order Phlebobranchia; family Ascidiidae; genus Phallusia; species Phallusia fumigata. The sequence goes on along the minus strand of QXVZ01019842.1, from coordinate 4,972 downwards.
CTGCACAGGAGAGCTACTACTTACACAACATTGTTAGCACTGAAAAATAATAACAATCTTCTTAAAGATAACCAAACACAACCCATTGCACGAAAATAGGGGGAAGAGCACTGGCATAATGCAAGTTTGGCAGGTTACCACAAAAAGTTTCAATGCTGTATAATATATGTTTCAACAACACACAAACAAGTGAAAATTCATTGAGTTAATTGGGACTTCAGAATTAGATCCAGCAAGTTTTTCCTTTCAAATTTGACACAAGTGATGGAAATAAATGCAACAAACATTTGTCCATGACAGCACTTTTGTCTGTGAGCCTTTTTAGCAATGTGACATGAAGACGTATAAATAGACACAAGAAACAGCAAATAAGACTGAGCAGTAAATTGCATTAAAGGTATTGTGTCAAGTTTGAAAAATGCATAAATTTAAATAGAACGTCACTTTGCTTTTAGTGCATCAACCGCTGATGAATAAACTGTAAACATCTTCGAAAAAAGGTGTGTTTTTCCTGTAGGAGAGACATCACATGTGAAGTGGGATAAGCATTTTTCACTCTAATTGTTTAATAAGGGCATCTCTGTCACGCAGGGACTTCCACGCCGCTTCTTTTTCCTTTTTCATGAGTGTTCTCTTCTTCTGCCTTGCTGCCATGACTCGTCTGTAATGCTCCATCACCTGATGGCAGAAACAGGTAACACAAGCTGTTGGTTTATTAAAGAGGCATTTTTGCATATTAAAACTCGCCCATTACAGAAAAAAGACATTTGATGGTTCTTGCATTGTAACTTAGACTTCTTTGACCCTTTCTCATCATTATATGTTTAGCAGATTTTACTCAAGCACCATGCATCAAGAATCGTATTGCTTGATACTGAGTGTTCTTGTACTGACTTGGCCACCCTATGGAATACATACCACCAGAAATTCTCATAATTTTTTTCATCCAAATGAAATACACTCAACCTCAACAAAATATTTTCATCTTACTTCTGTGTTGAGGGAGTCAATCTTCCTTTTCACTTCCTGCTTCTTCAGTTCCTCCTGTGTGACCTGGAGGAGTTGCTGGAGGACATCCCGGTTCCGATTGCTCACTGCTTTCAACTCCTGCTGACTTCTCACCAGCTCTTTTAAAACTTCGTCCTCCTTTTTAGAGTCGGTGGTTTCTGGTTCTAAGATTCCTAAACATCACAGAACAAAAAAAAATCATTTTAAATTTAAACTTCTTTTGGAGTCAAGGACACAAATGACTTTCTTTGCAGAAAGTACAAAATTTTGCACTAAATAGCATTTTTTTAAATCAGCAGAGGTCATTATTAACGTTATGATTTTTACTTGATTAGGGATGCGTATAAGAAATATTTCATATCCAGAAATTTGGGGATTAATACCTTGGGGAATTCCCCAACTCGGTGTTTAATAAATCATTATTACCTGTTATGAAAAATTACAAAAGTTGCTGGTGTAATGCATGTTGTGTGTGAATACATTGGACATTTTTTGGCAAAACAGCAGCCTCTCCCAAACAGACCACACCACTTGTTGTATATATATGCCACACACACATATAGGTTATTGTGCACTAACCAATGTAAAATCAAGATACTACCCCTAAATTTGGCTGCAAGTTCAAAAGCAAAACAAGAAAAGCACTTATTCTCAGCTGTGTATTGATTAAATGCATAATGGTGGTTTATTTTTTATGACATACAAAGGGAAAACAACAAACCTTGCTCAACAAGCTCCATTCTTATTCTTGATTCGAGTTTGTGTGTGTGGGACAAAGACTTTGAAATCTTTATTGTGTTTGACATTTTATCTGGTCCGCTTGCAAGAGGATTTCCACTACTGCCATGCTTTCCTGTCAAAAGTATGTACATTTGATCAATTAAGCTGTTTTTATTCTGTTGTTTCAATCTTTTGTCAGCAATGGCCCAGTGTTTAAGCACTGCTGTGTCACAAAATGTTGAAATTGAGGGCATAACACAAATGTCTCGAAGCTGAAGTAGTGTTAAATGTACAGAAATTGTAGTAATAAGTTTGCAGTTTCCATTGCCAGAAATGTTATGTGAACAATGCACAAAGAGACATAAAACAATGGCATCTTAATGTCGTACTTCTGCAGCACAACACAACGTTATTTTCGATAACGCATCTGGTGGATTGAATGTAAAAGTGTGGACCCTGGACCCCCAATTCTCCCCTCTTCACATGCCACTGGTATGTCAGTGATACAAGTTACTACATACGAATCACTGTATATTGTCAATATGTTATATGTTAAAAAATCAGAAAGGATTTTAACCTCACCTGAATCAAGCATGCCAGCAGCCTGGTCAGGAGGAATCATTATATTTTCCTCAACAAAAGCTGAAATCAGTCGCTGTGTCAACGATCCGAATGGGCAGGGGTCAGTGCTATCCCTGCCAAACAAAAAATAACATACAAATACTTGTAGGATTTCACCCACTGGACATACAGTTTCGATAGTGTGATTTAGTCAAATAACTAGTTTTGTCATTTTATGCTACCAGTTTCAATGACACATCACCCAGCCGTGTAAAGAACATGAAAAGCATAAAATAATACACAAATGTTGCACCATGTGATTTTTAAAATAATAAAGTAAAGTAGTTTTCCTCACATAGTATCAGATGCTTTTTTCAAAATGCCCTCCACATTTCCATCTTGCTTTTCAAATGTTTTTCCGATCGCTCGGCTCCCTTCACTCTTTTCCTCACGCATGTCCTCTAGCGCCCACCGCTGGCTAAAATGAACCCCGAGTTCTGGGATCTGAAATGTTGTTTTTTTGAATTTCAGCTACCTCTTTAAAAAGAGCTCAAATTTCTGTGATGGTCCAACAATTCCTTGATCACTTTGTAACAAAATTGCAAGCAATAAATATGGGTTAAATGCATCTCATGTTAATACTCAGTTCAGAATGATCATCAAGGTATTATGGTGTCACACATATATGGCATACTAGTAGATTAGTTGGCAATTTTTTTTATCTTTAGCACTAGCGTGTTTTCAGTTTTTATTATTTATCGAAGTATAAAATACAATTAAGCTCATAATTTACAGGGAAAAAGTATTTGACTCTCAAATCATAACTTCGCCCCATTTGCACCTCATTTTACCGCTATGAGATGCCCAACAGTCTTTGGTGTTGCATCAAACATCACTTTTTTGGCCCATGCATCCATGGGCCCACGCCTTATAAACGTATCTTGACAATTTCCCTTGGACGTCCATTTTGGCACCTCTAGTGGTGACTGTGCTGTTCACATTAGGGTGGAAAAGTTCTCCAATAAAATTTACCTTGTAGTAATCATCATCTGGTTTCAACTGGGCTTGGCACATCTTCTCCAGCAATCGAACATTCTCAATAGTAACTGGAGCACAGTAGGGTTCAATAGATTGCCAAAAGCGGTTGGGAGCATCGTTAACTGGCACACGTGAAGGCTGTGGGGCTTGGCTGTCATCCAACATATCATATTCCAGGGCTTTAGGCTAAAAACGAGATTAATTCCATTGATTTCTGGTCTTGCCATTATAAATTGCATAGTTGAATGTATCATGCATTGAACCTACATTCAAATATCATATAAAACATTATGCAAGTAGGGCAAACAAGCAAATGTACTGCCACCATTCAAAAGAGCCAAGTCTAATAAAAACTTAGACATGTTGTTTGGTCCAACCATTTTTCAACAGCATGGACCACCCTCTTAAAATTATGATTGGTCCTGGTTCAACAATCGCTTATGTATCAATATTATAGCAAACTGCAGATATCTCACCATTGCGGTTTTGGCTTTAGATCTTCCAGTAGAACTGCTTGAAGAACTCCCTGGAAAGTATTTCGGATGTGCAGGAGAGTCGGATTTTATTTTTTTGTTTGGTCTTTCATCAGATGGCTTTGACCTCTTCAGATCCATTTCCCTCTGCAAATGTTACTAAATTAGTAGATACAATGGATTCAAGACAGCCTGTCCACAACTCATAGTACAGATGTAAAAACACAGGATAGTTAAATTTTATTTCACTCAAAACCTTTTTGTCCCGTTTTCCCTCCTGACCATCAGTAAGCATTTGAATTTCAGAAGTTAACTGCCGCATGCGCCTGGTCGCAGCCACAAGCAATGTTTCCAAATCCATTTGTAGGTTGTCAAGTTCATCCATTTGTACCATTTCATCTCCACGTCGATTAATAACTTTCAGAAACAAAATATGTTAATTGTACCTTTATGCACACAACTATAGCATATACTGCATTTGGTAAAAAATAAAAATTTAATGCAACACTTACTGTTTGTGTATGTTGGACAGTGCCTGGCATGGTCGACAGGAGTTAAATCCGGGAAGTTCAATCCATCTTTACTGTCACCCATCTTGGTTACTGATCATGAAGGCTATGAAACAACTTTCTGTAGTGATAAATAAAATGGTTATTTCATCTACCCAGTAGAAATTGCCCATTGTACACCACAACAAAATGCTAACATACACATTCATAATTTAACACAATTATTATGGAACAACATGACAAATAAGTTTGGAAGAGCATTGATTGACAATAAACTTTTTTGAAACACATTTTACGGACATCAATAAACAACAAATTTATTTTGATCTCTTTGCATGGGCCAACTTATCTCTTCTCTTTTTAACATGTTTTGGTGTTTTGTCCAACCGCCTTTCCCTGTTTTCTTCTTTAACTTGTTTCTTATGCTCTTTCTTTTCTTCCTTTGACATAGTCCTTGTTGAAATTACAATGTTCTTAGGTCTAGCTCTTCTATCATAAAATTCTCCTGAGCCCTCGGAGTCATCATTCTCCTCCGAATCAGAGGCAGATTCCTCCTTATTCAGCATGTCTGGCATTTCACGGGGCCCAGACAAAGTGGTATTCATGCCAGTAATGGTTTGATACAGTACTTCGGTTTTTCCTTGTTTAGCATTCTTAACATCC
>QXVZ01019841.1:0-33410 GCA_008931825.1 Phallusia fumigata | reverse complement strand
CTATTTCTAAACTCCTAGACGACACAGTATATATATAAAAGCTTCCTTGGCGAGGTATTGTTTTTTTGTCGCATTCTTCTTATTCTTATGTGTTTCCGTATCAAGTCTGTATGACCGCAACTTCAACATTTTTTGTAATTTTGCTTATCAAAAATAGCGATGCACGGTATCAATTGCTCAGGTACTGTCTCGACATGGCCCTTAGGTCTCCTACTGGGTTTTGTGACTGTTCGGTCATGTAAAAATATTACATTATCTGATTGCTAAACAGTTGGTATTTAACTGTATCCAACACAAACTCTTCATTAGATAACTGTGTCCACAGGAAAGGACGGAATTCCGTGTACCTTCCCGCTCACCTTTACGGGGAGTTGTGTCGTCTCGACAAGGGAGTGAAAGTTGTTTCGGAGGAAAATATCGCTCCTCGTCTCACCAATATCCTCCGTAAGATGATGAAGGAGGATCGGGATCTTCCTTTTCACAAAGGATCCAGAAGCAAGGAAGCAGAATCTCAGCGACTCATTAAGATGAAAAGCTGTCTGTGGGCTCTGGTAGGCGAAAACTTTGTAAATGTGTTTGGAATTACTTGACAACTGTAGCGTTTGAAACACAGTTCAGATAAGGCTGTGAATTAAATAAGCTTCTTTTATCTTTTGCAAACAGTAGAACATATATACCCAGAACCTGTTTTTGAGAGAAACAACCAAATCCCAGCAGTCTCCAAGTTTTTTTTTAAGTTTAGAAGAAAAAATACTTGATTTGACCCTTTAACGTGTGTTTTATTTGACGTACAAAATATTAAAACACTGTTGCATTATGGGCTGCTTACATAAACTAACAGGATAATACCCAGGAAAAAAGGAAAATCGGCCGATTTTTTTTTCAAGTTTGCAGAAACTGGTCAACAGGTTTTACGATTTGTGTTCGTGCATCCACTAAAACAAAAAAATACATTTCATACAGACACAGTATATAGTTCTTGATACTATTAGTTGCTACCAACCCCGCTGCAGCCGAACCCTTACCCTCACACTTGGTTGCAATTTCCATCTTGTCTCACTTTTTCTCTCAGGCCCACATCGGCTCTACTGCCCTGGGACTTCCCCTCTTGCGAGAGTGTGGCGCGCTTCCGCTTTTCACTGAGCTGGCGAGCAAATCGGACAATGCATCTGTGCGGGGGACGAGCATCTATTGCATCAACTGCATCGCGCAAACCATACCGGGAGTGGAGGCGATACAGGACCTTGGGTGGAAGGTTAGTTTGATGCCTTTCAATCAGGAATAAATGGTTGTCTTCGTGATTTTCGATAAATCGATTTTAAAATAAATGTTTGGGTCAGGGGTTCTTAACCAGGGGTACTCTAGGGGGCTTCTAGTGGGTACCAAAATGGCTTGTTATTTAAACACGAGAACAATAATTACTTTTCGGAAATTACAGGAGGGGATACGAGAAGTGGTTAAGTTCAAAGGGGTACCGACAAGGAAACTGTTAAAAATCACTGGTTTAGGGCAAAACTATGCCGTTTAAGTGTTAGTTTATGTTTGAAACTTCCTTAAACACTATTTCGTAAAGCCCTGTTTGTTTTTGTACCTACGGACATTTTAGGACGTTTGTGTAAATGTTGCTCAATATGTTTTGGATTTTAGCGCTATTGGGGTTACGGTGTCTGGCTGTTAAAATTTTTCAAATTTTCTGGAAACATGTATAAAACGAACAATAGGCGCGTGCCGTGGTGTAGTAGTATTAATTATGCTTTCAGGCTGCGGTATTCCTGCAGATCGATCAGGGACTTGGGCACTGTGCCGACCAATACAGGATTGATTAATAGCATGTGGGGTTTCCAACCATGGTGACATCGACCTTTCCTCGACCTTATGACCATTTGTTTCATGTCTGCTATGACGCATTTCAATACCATAAGTCGTTACTCCGTATTTTGAAGCATTAAATCAAGTTCCTTCCAACACAAACGTTGTAGCATGAATCATAATTCATAGGCTATCCCAGCCCCGGATAGGCTCCTGTTGTGGGTTCGAATCCCACAGCAGACTAGATTTTTCTTGCCATGCCTTGCTGACTGAAAATGCTTGGAAGGCCGACTATGATATGGTATCCCGCCTCTTGCAGGCCTGGCGTACTATGATTCACACATGAGTATGCCGTTATCGTTGGCCTGCATGAAAGCTTCAGGGCAGATCCCAGTACCAAATATGCGCAGGCATATAATTCACATTTGAACGTTGTTATGTACATTTTTCTGTGTTTTAAAAGCATCAAAACACAGATGGTTGGGCCACNCAAATATGCGCAGGCATATAATTCACATTTGAACGTTGTGATATACATTTTTTTGTGTTTTAAAAGCATCAAAACACAGTTGGTTGGGCCACAGCAAGTAACTGTTAATATTTGCCCGGAAAATCGCTGAACATGAACCTTGTGCCTAACAGTTCGTAAACCGCAGGCGTAGATGGCCGGGAAACGACTGTGCGCACAAAAAAATCAACAACACATACAGGGGTGACCTTTTTTGCTTTACGCCTATTTCCCCGAACCGGCAAAAATATTTACATACACCCCAAAGAAAAATCTGCCCTTTGGACGACCAATGTAGGGCGTGTGTGTACGTTGCCGGCCTCGCGATTTCTTGTTTACCAGGCTTGGTAATTGTGCTTCCCTAATTCCTGCTAGTCTACGCGTGGAGGTCGAACCTAGGGCGGGGTCGCGAGTCCTTGGCGACAAACAAACAAGTCTCACTTCTGCTCCTTCTCCTCCCCCGCTGCTCCAACTCATCTTGGTTTCTCCGCGTGAAAATCCTATTGTTACGATTTTACTGTTGGAGCTGTGTGCACTGCGTAGTGCCGTTGTAAATATCCTTAAGTGCCACTTTTTCTTTCTTTTAAACAGTAACCCTTTTTGCTTTATGTATTACCCTCAAATTTGCCCACAATTTGCCAATACCATGATGCACAAAGTGGACAAACTGTGTCCAGGCCAACAAGCGACTTTCTGTGCGTTGAAAACCAGTAGCAGAATGCAGAAAACATTGTGAAGGTTGAAAAGCACAGGCCTAGCTTAATTTAAACGACTAAGCCAAACCTGCACCGCTCGGTCAACTTGTCGAAAAAGATTTGCACGCATCGACAACGACGCACTTTTCTGCGCAGAGCGTCTTGCGGACGGTGAACCGACCCGAGCCTGGTCCAGCGCGAAAACACTCGGCTCTGTTCGAACCCGAAGTAACCCCGCAAATGACCCGAGGTGACCTTCTGACCAAATCGATTTCTTCGGCGTCGCAGTGGTCGACCGCCTCCAGCGCTTCACACTTACACAGGTGAGTGACGTTGATAGTTCTGTCTCGCTGTGTGAAGGCTACCTTGGTGCTTTTTTTCTCTGACCTGTTAAGATTGTTTTTCCTGAGAAGTTTGCGTGACCTTAATTTTGGCATGGCCTTCGGATAAAACCAGTGCTGATATTGATTTAACATTGGCCAGAAACTGCTTGCCGATATAAATTTCGGCAAATATTTTTTGTGTGTCCTAATTCCTTGTTTGTGGTAAAAATATTCATTGTTTTTCCTTTGCGAACACTCAACATTACAATCTTTTCGTATAAAGTAAATAATTAAAGAACAACATAGTGCAGAATGAACTTGCACTTTTCACATGGTTAAACCACCAAACATGAGATTGCTAAATCCGTCCAGGTCAAAATTGGAATAAAATCGCCCCATCCCTGGCATTAGGCCTAAAATAAACTTTAATGTTGGCTTTCACACCGCTGCAAAAGTGCCAAGTTGTGGAAAATCAACCGCAAAACAAACCAAAATTCCACTGGTATATGTCAAGGGCCCCCAGGCTGTTGAGTCATAGTGTAAAAATCTTTGCAAACAGCAGAAGCCCACGCCGAAGTGAGAGCAACGTGAGTACGTCATCACACGGGAGGGAGAGAAGGTCACGTGCTTCGAGTAGGACGGCCAATTCCGAATCCGGATCGAGTTTTAGGAGAAGTAAGTAAAAAGTACAGGATATGTGTTGTTAAGATTGTAGCTTAGACTCAAGATTGTACACCGCTGAGTTGCATTGCAGTTTTTAGTCTTTTGCGATATTTTTTTGGTAAGTTAATTTAATCCGGTTGAAAAATTACTCTGGGTTTTGGTATTGCAGTGGTTAGAACCATTAACTTTCCCTGTTTGAGGCGGTTGCATTTGCCATTAGACCGACCTGCCAAATTGTTTTTAAATCAAAACTTTGGTTTTAGCCCCACAGTATAGTAATCCGAAAATGTAACCAAAATTTTTACGTACGTCAGCTCGGAGAAATTCTAAAAAGAACTCGATTTGTGAAGATCTTCCCAGCCCGACGACCACCACTAGTGCTTCCACTTCCATGCTCAGTTCACACTCGAGTATATTCGAAAATGAAATGTCAAGTAAGCTGAAACAAAAAACGAATTATCCTTATTTATGCACAAATAAAGCCTAGAGTTAAAACATTCAGATTCTATTTGAATAAGGAACTGAAGATGCCGTGTTTAAGGCGAAATATTTCATTGTAATTTTGCCAAAGGCAGCAATCGTCGATGATTATGTTGTTTGTTGAAGAAGCAGATATTACAAACGCCCACAGTTCCGCGATTTTTAATTCACTGATGTTTCACTTGAAACGGATTCCAATTTTTCGCGTATACTCCCATAACGACGCAGTTATATTTTATTGTTTTGCACTGCACGCAATATAATGTGGACACAATTCTGTCATCAGATTCCCTTAATTCGTCGATGAACATCAGCAAAACACCAAGTCCTGCCAGTGTCCATTCCGAGAAGCTTCCGTCACAAACGGAAAGCACGGCCACCTACGACCGACGATCAAACTCGATTGCCGATAAAGTTGTGACGCCGAACCTAAACGTTTCAAGCTCCAAGACGAAGTTCAGAGAACGCGTTTGGGGTGAGAATGTTTGCTGATTCTATTTTTCGCTGACAATTTGTTTTCCGTTCGAGCTCGAATTATAATAAGTGTGTTTTTCGCGTTTGCGGAATTTTCAAAAAACTGTCTAAATGAATCTTTTTTTTAGGTACTGTCAATCACATTTTCAAGAAAACGAAAAGCAAATCTGTTACGAAAACCGGATATATCGTAAGTCGTGTCTCAGATATTTACTATGCACTGTTAGATAANAGGTACTGTCAATCACATTTTCAAGAAAACGAAAAGCAAATCTGTTACGAAAACCGGATATATCGTAAGTCGTGTCTCAGATATTTACTATGCACTGTTAGATAAGTAGCCCCAGACTGATACTTACATTGCGCCGTACGACATTAAGTCTTTGAGTACTAGACAATCAATATTCATAAATTTACCAAAACCAGTACTTATGTTAAGCCTCTCAACGGTGTAATTCTTTTAAATAGTAACCAATTTTCATAAATTTCCCAAAACTGGTAGTTTTTGTTAAGCCGTATAACGGGGAATCGTTTGAACACTTGTAGCCAATTTTCACGAATTTACCACAACATTGAATTAGATTAGATGAAACAATATTGTTTTTTGGCGCAGGTCGACCGAAAGAAGCAAACCGACGAAACGTCATCGGGTTACGTTTCCGATCATCATCCCTTCGAACAATCCGACCTTCCAAACCATGAACGATCCGTGATCGAAGAAAACGAACCCCCGCCCTCGCCACGCCCCTCGCCACCGAACCGTCGCCTCCTCAGTTCCGGGACTCTCACGTCATCGTCAAATGCGTCGGTCGACACCTTGAAGATGGAAATTTCCGAAACCGCCATAAACCGGAAGTCCTCCGAATACTCGCTTAAAACTGAACTTTCCGTTACCCCTGGCAACGTGACGAGCGAGCTTAGCAACGTGTCGTCATGGAACAGAAACAATTCTGGCCAGACCGAATCTACGATCGTTGAAAACAGTGCTGCCCGTCCACGTGGAAGCACGCGGTTTTACGTTGCGCAGAGTGATTACCACTCGCCGCGAGATGGCGATGAAGAGCGATGTAAACGCTCGCAATCGTTGCCGGATGTTTTGGAAGTCGAAAAAAATAGAACGAAGTCTAACAATCGGGCAACGGATAAGTCGGAGAGGATTAATGTTCATGTTGAGCATCACAGGACGCATTCTGATTGGTCAGAGAACAATGACGTTGGCAGGAATTATAACGATCAAAACGAAGATAAATCGACTTTGTCCCATTCCCGATCGGAGGGAAATCTTAAGGACCGATCCGCGTCGGACTTACTACTAAAAAATATTTCCGTAATCTTAAGCAACGGTGATTGCTCCCCAAAGTCTCCCACAGAAACTTTAGAAAAGACACATCCGTCGCCGATACGCCAGGAAACGAACGCTAGCGAAAGCGAGCCAATCAGAATCGAGCAAACATTCAACGTGACCGCTGCGACTACGGGGAAGTCTCGGTTGCGGGGAAACACCGAGGTTTCCCTGGACTCTGGTTTCGGAATCGATTCTTCTGTTCCCACGGTGATACCAAAGACAAACGCAGACGATGCAGATAAGGTGGATGAAGAATCTGATTCGTTGTGGCGTCGCAGGAAACCTCGAGGTGAGATTACGCTTGCTGGCCTTAAGCTGCTGATTTGCTGTCTTGCTATTTCAAACCAACAAACTTTCTCGTTAAATTGACCCAAACGAAGCTTTATCCATTTTCCGGATTGTTGTGTCGTTTGTGAGTGTTTGCGGACACCTCTGTAGTTTTGGACAGAATTTTCGCAACCTTGTTACTTTCAGGATTGGCAGCTGTGAGAATATTTACCCAACAAATTCCCTCCCCGTCGTCCGAAGCGAGAAAACCGTTAAGTGACCAGTAAGTTTCATGTGACCATGTTTTGTCCCTTTCGATTTTTTTGTAGTTTTTACGACGGTTCGTGTTCGTAACTCATGCAACTGTTTTAGATCTGACAGTTCGTCGGATGAGATCACGGTCGAGGAACGTGATGACATCATCGCTACCACACGTTTTGTTGGCATTGCCATTCCCGAAGAGTTGTCCTCGATTTTCAACGTAAAACTCTTAAATTTACTGACATTTTGTGTACATATTTTCTAAAAGTATTGTTTCCAATTCCTAACATATAGTAAGCCGCGAACATATTTGTCTAGCGCAGCTAGGGATGTTCAAAGAAGGATCGAATCCTCCAAAATTTGCCGTTTATATCGGGTAATTTGAACCGATATTATTTCGTCCAAAACACATGCTAAACGAGCGTGCGCAATTCGTCTGCACTTTGTGTTGATGCGAGTGGCATTTACAGATGCAACAGCGCCGATACAACGCCGTTTGTCGTTGATCGCCCAATTTGTTTTAGTAGTACATTTGAAGTTGCATCAAGGCGGTAAATAGTAGTTCCCTCCTGGCTTATGCCTTTTACACATAAACGTTTTTTTACCTTTGCACGTAACTGTATAATGACCGGACGTCTGACATTGTTTGGATTTAGACGTTTTAAGGAGGATCACTTCTCAAAGTTAAATAAACAGTCCTATATTTTTGTTTTGTTGCTTGCAATTCTGTGTGTTATTCTGCCAAAGTTTATATAAGACTTGGATTCGATATTCTGGATTCGAAACAACTATTCTAGAAGCCAGCTATTCTACTTTGAACATCCCTAAGCGCAGCAAGCTAAAATCCTACTTTATCCTTTAGACACTTCATCAAGGAAGCAGGAAGGACCGGGAAACCCTTAGCAGCATTTTATCCTCGTGGAAAGACCCAGTTGAAGAAGGTTGTTACATGGCATCCTTGTTTTCTCTATTTTCCCCTCATAACAGATTTCTGTTTAGACCAGTTTCCGTTCCTTAAATTCACCAATGTATAAATAATTTTATTTTGCTAGTTCTGTCAGACGTAATATAGAACAGTGCTATTTTCAGTGTTTGTAACTGCCACGAGATTAAGGACCACTGCTCTAGAGTGGTGTTTATAAACTTTTTCGGGCCGCGAACTGCTTCCGTACAAGAAATAAGCCTAGTGGACTCGTTAAAAGTATAACTATTTTCCTACAAGCCCGTACTATCTGAATGCGAACCTTGTTTGAAAAGCAATAAAACGATTATAGTCAAATTAATTTTTTTACAAGTTTGGCAACTGTTATGTTACGTAAGAAACGCACGCATGCATCACTGGCGATGTTAATGAGTTTTAAGTAAAAAAAATATGTTTGAAAACTTTTTATTGCGTTCAAATGATCCACGGTGCTTGCGGACTCCCTACCGTCTCTTTTATTGACTCGTTTGGCATCTGGGTCCATTAGGTTGGAGCAATGTCGTTTAATTTACCTTGTAGGAAAAAATGAAAGGCTGAGAGAATTTCAACCCACAATCTTGTAAACGAAAAACAATCGTGTATACTACTTGATCATCGTGGCGACATTTTCCGTCAGTTTCGACAATAATACGACTGTGTACCTACAGAAACTCCTTTCGAAAATAAAACGTTTTGTTCAGAAACGGCTTCGACAGAGAACCCTGGCAAGCAGAAGGTGATCGACCTCCTACAGGGACGCAAGTTTCGTGGACTTGACGAGTACACGTTTGGTCCAGCTGTGGCCGCCGCCCTGAAGGCCAACAAGCCTGGACGTAGTCACTCCACCATGAACACGCCGTGCGCTCGTACACCCGACAGCATGTTAAGCGAAGCTAGTGACCTGTGCTATCTTGGTAAGTGGAAGAACGGAATAGAAACAGTTCAGGATTAGGAACGAACGTTTGTTGTTGCGGCCTGATGATTAGGACGCATTTCGAAACAAACAAGGTTTATTTAACCTCGTTTTGTTCTTGCGTAATCTCGATTGTGAATTTAAACATATTGAGTTCTTTGGTACAAATCTCACATATCAATTAAAAGCGTTACAAATGCATGGTATTTTGCAAATGTATCATCTAACTGTTTGTGACTTGTGAGCTGCAGACAGTGCACACTGTTTCGACATGTAAGGTCTCATCAGTGCTGGTGACGGGACATTGGCCGTTTAGGCTAGTGTAGCCAAATTACGGCACTCCAGTTTGTTGTGAGTATCAGGCTAAAAAGCCANTACCTTTTTGCATGTTTGGTACCTTTCCGAAAGGTCTAAAGAGGAAATATTTTAGTTTCAAAAATGACAAACAATGGCAATCATATATTTGGTTTCATAATACCCAAAGGTATTAAAACTAGATGTTTAGCCAAACTCCAGAAGTCCGATCTGTGCAGTTTACTCCGTCTCGACTCGCAGAGTGCGCTGGGACGTAAGAAATTACTGCATGTGGCAGTTGAAATACACACTCTTCATTTCTTTGATCCTGCAAGGCCTTCCTACAAACTGTGGCATAGTTGCGCCCCGTGTATATTGTAGACCCAGTGACGCAGAAATGCATAAAACTCGCTCGGGTACTGAAAACAAAACTGAAAACTCGTATTATTTTCAAGTTTAAAACAAAAAATGTGTTTCCTTAGGATGAAAGAAAAACGGCCAGAGGTATTCGACTCTGTGTCTCTCTACAACAGCATCGTGCAAATCATGAGCGAGTACAGTTTCCGACTTACTACGCGACGATTCGTGCAAGAACTGTTCCAGGACGTACACTTCACAGAGGTTTGCCTACTATTTGGAATAGAGTTTTTTATTTTCCGAAACTATAGAGCTGTGTTTTTTTGTCAATTTTTATGTTTGAAACATTAGAAAACGCAACATTAAATAGCCGTGTGTAGGGAAATGTAAAACAAAATAACCGGTTTGTTGTACCACATTCTTAGTCTTTTAAAACAAATGCAAAGTTTGCGTATTTCGCAGGTTTATCAAGACGCTCAACGGGCACTGCAGAGCATCAAGTAGCTGGGTCATACTTTTTCCTTATTCCGCCATGAATTTATATCCGCTGGGTGACGCGAAGGAGCCAGAGCTGAAGAAATTCTATTTATTGCTTTTCGCTATAGTCCCAACCTGAACTTTTTACGCGATGCCGAGTGTTTGCTCCTCTTCTTCGCTCCTGCTCATCCCTTTCCTCCTTTACCTGTGAGCTTACCTGCGTTGATCACTCACGCCTCATCACTCTATGCCACTTGTGACCTCAAGTCCGTCAAGTTTTGGCCGGTTTACTCTTTGCAATTTTAAAACCAGAAGAGAAGATTATTCGAGCTTCGATCAGTCAAACGAAAAACTAAACTCGTTGTAATGAGAAAAATTGAAAACACTTTAAGATATTTTTACGCAACGCAGTGCAATCCTTCTTCTTTGTATTTTCCGGCGCTCAGAAACTAGTGCGCCTTGTTTTTTCCGCTGCTCTCATCCAGTTCCTCCGCCAACAGCCGCATGACGTCATTTTGTCGTCATATCTTTGCTGCCTCACCTTTTCGCTCGGCGCGAGAGGATCGCTTGCCTCAACTTCGCGATGGCCGAGCATCGATCTATCTCAATTCAGTTTGTTGTTAGGTTTGTTGACAGTCCAAAGCACTGTATAAGTGTGTTCTCCAACATCCACAAAAGTTATTTGAACTGCCATAGGAGGAATAATTCGCTGTGTGACATGATGGGATCGCCGCATCAATGCAATCCCTGAACTGCTGACTCGGCAGTCAACTTGTCAAGAAATGAAATTCACCTCAACTTTTCGCGCCGTGTATGCGTGTGTTTTTTATGTCGAATAAACCAAAACTTGCCAAAAATTTTTATATTCTTGTTTAACAGTTGGATAACGCTAAAGCGCAAAAACATTTTTGACCAGGTTTTTTTTTAAATGCATGTAGCATTTAATGTTGATCACATAACAATTTATGTTTAGAAGTAGGCCTACTTGACTTGTTGAACTAACTAAGTTAAAAAATGCGTGTTTGACTTTAAAACACTACTTAATACCGAAAACGCGGAATGCATGCTAACATAGCGAAATCGATTCGACCTTCTATTCTTGTGAAGGTGACTCGACCTGGAACCAACAAAATCACCCGGTTTCGATAAATTTTCCCAGCGCTGTGATTCTAATTTCGCTCTGCCACCATTAATCGTAACAACATGTTTGTACATTTAACCTCGTTCACCCAGCGGCCCGGCTGGTCATCCCTCACTGCCAACGCTGGCGTCATAGAATGACACCTGGTAGGCCAGTAGATTACCTATCTCGGGTTTGGGGCTATCAAGCCTGTCTTTGAAACAACAAGGCCTTCGACCCGGCGCTGGGCAAACAGAATCGTTTGCTGGTGTTTGGAAAGTGAACCTGCTATCGACGTGGCGCAAGCTGAGTTCACGTTCTTCATCACCCGCGTCCAAACGAGCAACTGAAAATACTCACCCGCTGTCTGCGCGCCATTGAAATTGACCTTCAAATCGATTTTGAAACGTAGCTAGAAATCCCTTGTCCGTCAGCACACACGCAGTTTGGTTCAAGGTACCTATCTACGCTGTTGATATCATGCTGCGGTAATGGTTGGAAACATGTACGGTAAAGTTTGAATTCGGTAAACCTTAAATACACGATATTTGCTCCCGATAAGGGCCATGTTTCATCTATGGACAAGTAGCAACACACATTTTTTGTTTTAAAAAACAAGGCGCGAAAAAGTCAAAAATTAAGTTTCATTGGTAATGAAACCGTATAGAGCTCTAATGACGGCGACATTTACACGCAAACCCAGAAAAAATATTTATTTCGCCAAAATGATGACAACATCGTTAAGGCAAAGGGACAATTATGTTTTTGATAAATTTTTGAATTTGTGTCAAAAAACACTTGCCCCGGGTGTTTTTTCGCTCTGGTATTCAAATAGAAATTGATCGCATTTTACGAACATTGTGTCCAAAAGGGCTTCCGTGAAAAATACTAATCCTTGGCAGCATTGAAACAATGCGGTCCTTCCGTCAACTCAAGAATTAAACACCGCCTTCCTGTTTAGAAAATCTGTGCACATAAAGCACGTAATTTGCACAATATTTGCTTACTGTCAAGTTGCTGGCATCCACGATCGACGGGCAGTTGAACGCGAACGTCCGCAGTGCCTTCTTTTTTCCCGCCGCCGCCTTATAAGCGGAGAAAACGGGTTTTACTGATCAACAGTTGAAGAGTGGACCGACCGCGCACGAGCGTAGAATAAAACGAAATCGTTTAAGAAAATTTTCCGGTCAGTTCTTGAATATTAGAGGTTTATTGAAGCAGCGAGTTTTCGAGAAGCACAGAATCTGACAGTAACAAGCACACAGAAAGTGAAAAATGCTAAAAATTTTATTTGGATATTTTGTCGTGATCGCTTGTTGCAGTTGTGCCGCCAAGGTCGACCAACCGTGCAACAATAAGGTGAGATNAGACTCGGTAAAAACGTCGGTGCTGTTGAAGAAGTCGATGAGCAGTGTAAACCACTGAATGGACTTAACATGACCCAGGTAAACTAATGCCTTTAAATATTAGAATCACATAAATTTCTGCAATGATTTTCCAATGCACTAACATTCGAAAGCGTTTTTACTGTTTGCAAATTCGCGTACAGTTGTGTTTCCATGTAGGCGGGTTCATTTTTAATTAAATGACAAATACCCACTGATCCAAATAACTGTCACGCCCAACTTCCCGTGAACAAAAGTAAAAACATATGTCGACAATGATAAAATGGCGATTCGAGCGAAAAGCTTTATACCTACCCTATACACGCCTAAACAATTTTCTCTATCATCACAGGTGTTGTTTGCTTTGAACCACACGTTGCTGATGCAAGAACGTTTAAGGTTTGGCACGGTGGCACCGCCGTACACAACCGACGACCTGATACACCAGTACAACTGCGGAGACCTCAACTCGTCAATCTTCGACAGTGATTCGTCCCAGGTACTGAGCAGACTCGCCGTGCAGAGGGTGTTACTTGGTCGCTTAATGACACCTTTTGAGCTGGAAAATATCCGTTGTTTAAGCTGGGCGCAGTCTGAGCGAGCCCGAGATTCGAGGCTTCGCGCACGATATGTCCGGGATGTAAATTTTGCTGAGTGCCATCGAAATTTGGTCGACGGTTTCTCCTTAGTGAATAATGAATATGCATGGCTGGCGCTATCTGAAGAATTGCTGTAATGTGTAGAAAATATCAATTAGCGTACCATGTTTAATTGAAATAAATTTGAGCGCAGACTGATGAACGGCACAGACGTTGAATTTTGCTATTGTGTGTAAATTATCTTGTGGGTCCGGGATACAAATAAAACGTATTTGTCTAATATGCATATGTTTAAAATTCAGTTTCCGAAATTGGTGAACGACACAGACTTGGAAACCGAGTCGGAAAGCCAAGAGGCCAAGGAGATGGCGGATAACGTTGATTACTACTTCAAAAAAGAGTTGATTTATCGTCGCAACGAACGTATGGCCCAACGTGTCAAGAACCTGCTAGAAAAAAACTCGGACGAAAGCTTTTTCTTCGCCTTTGGGGCTGGTAAGCAAACTCGTTCTTATGTATGGTTATTAACGGATGTTAATTTGCGTTCGGGCGCCCGTCAACAGTCTTAACTCCGAAGAAGCTAGGGTGGTTTTACGTTTTAGCGCAGTCCGTGATGAGCAGTAATCAAATTTCATGCCTGATTTATCTCCGGGCTTTCTGCTGCTGGGGAGTTAGTCTACACAATGACATGCTCCCGTGCACAACTTCGACGGGCGAGTCTGTGTGTTTGTTGCAGGCGAACACATATTATTGCGGGAGGACAGGTTAAGTGGATAATTTCTTTGTTTCGCGCAAAGACAACTTTCGCTCTTCTTGCGCGCGTGGCGCTCGTTATAGCATCGTCATCCAACACCTACAAAGCAAGTCAGTCGCATACGAGAAGCCGAAGTTGTTTTCCTTCACTGCCCCTGTAAGAAACCAAAATAACCTGATCAACGGTATCGTAGCGTAGTCCAGGTTTGCGCGGGAATTCGGTGCCGGATTTCGCGTGTGAAGAAAATTTACGTAACCGATCCCAATTTCTGAGTGCCGTAAGCCTTGTGTGCAGACAAGGCTTCTTGCGTCTGGGACAACACTTCCACAGATTGTAGCTTGTGCTGCAATCTACGATTGTGGCTATAAATAATTTGGAAGATTAGATAATCTGCAAGGTCGTGCCCGTGTGTTTTGCCTTTTGCACTGAAGCCTTTGTGCGATGTTTACGGCTGCTATTCACCGCACAGTATTCGGGAGTTACGTTTCCGCGTGGGAAAATACTTCGTTGCAATCTGAACAAACCTGTACGCGGAGTCGAGGCGAAAAAGATTCCGTCGGCCATTGTTTGCCGCGAGGAAAACCTTTAATTCTCGCTGCCTATCAACACAATTAAAATCTTGCGGCCTTTCGGTTTACACCGCCTTATCTTTATCCAACCGTGTTTGATGTGATCTTGGGGGCTGTCGCTTGATTCTGCAAAGGTCGAATAGCATTAGCGGTGTGCTCGGAAGCCATTATGCGTGCGCCGTCGCTGTGGCCGGTTCTTTGGCAAATATTTACACGCTCTTTTATTTGGCCGCCGGATCTGGGTCTGAGAAACAGAGCTGGTCTCGGCGAAGTGCGCGTACCCGAAAACGGTCAACGACAAGAATAGGAATTACATGCGTGAATGCATCTGTGCAAGAACGAGTGCGGCCAGAATCTCATTTAATGTAACCTTTCCGAGCCTCTTTATCACTTCTTGCGGTTTTAAAATAAAAATAGGAGACGTTCTGGTGTAAAATATTGCTTCAGTGAGTCTGAGGTACTAAAAATGTATGGTTAAGTTTTCGAAATAAAGCTTTTTCAATCAGCTGGAAAAAATATTATATTTAGAGGTAATTAATCACCCGTAGAGCGCTTCAATTTCGAAAGGTCGATCGTTCGCAGAACGGAATCTTCTCGAGGCCCTGCGCGGCGGTTTGTGGTCAAGAGATCGGTTTGATAAATCGCTTTGATGAGGCAGATAAACAAGATATTATCAGCGACGCTCGAAAAATGTAAATAACGATTGCTATTCCAAGGGAGACAGGCGGCAGTTGCGCGTGTGCCACAATACCATCAATCCTCTTCTCGCCTATCAGTTTGCGGGGCGTTGACAAAGGAGCGTAGTTTTGGAATCTAAGAACACATTCCAGCCCCGACTTTCCACAATGTACCATTTGCTGTTTTGTTCCCCTTTCAAGCCGGAGCCAACGATACTCACCCTGGGTGGCGAAATAAACAGAAGCGTAGTAAGAGGATTCGGTGTGCGACTAGAAAACAGCTTTGACCTCCTATTGTTATGCCAACATGATTTATGTCAACGATGTATCATCGCGGCATCAATGACGCCCACTTCGGTCTGTGGTGGGATATGGCAGCGCTTTTGGAAGGGCGACTTCTAAATGCCCTTCTAGAGGTTCAGTTACAGTATACCACCGTGCGTTCTAGTAAATCTTCTGCGTTCAAACATCAAAGACTCCCAGTAAAGCGTCAGATGCTTGTAAAGGATTATCTCATCCCTAAACCGAACCCCTTCTGTCGAAAACGCCAAGCCTCCTCTGCTGGCGAAATTGCCCGACACACGAGCACGTCAATTTTCATGTTGGCCCCAAACCGCTTTAGCCGGCACATCGCAGCTTGGGTTTCGGCCTCGCATTTCCTGCGCAAAACGCGGTAATCGAATCATTCCCCTCGTTCTTCGATTACAAGTTCGCGTACAAGGCATGTGCTGAGAAGTTGCAGGCGAATAATTAGCGGCTTTTAAACAAAGGGTGGACTGTTCGTTTGGTTAGTGAGAAATAACAATTGTAAGCGCTTGAAGCGTGGTTGAAAATTGCCGACTCGGACGCTCTTTCTGTACCGGTACATGTCACTTACCTTCGTGCGAAAGTCGAGCAATTACTTGCCGTTAAGTTAATGAATTCGTTTGCTGCTCGCCCGAGGATATAGTCAATGTTTATTTGAAAACTGACGTGCGGTCGCGATTTAGCGAATTCCAACCACGCTCTACCGATGGCGATGACGTAAAAAAACAAGATCGGCATTTTATCGTGGGGCGTTAAGGGCTTGGGCGTTACGTAAAACATTGCGCTTTCCACGACATTTTTCGATATCGCTAATTTCAAATAACGCTTACGCACAGTGTGGATTGATTCCATCCGAATTCAGGTTCAAAGGTCACACTGGGCTTGCGCAATTGTATTTTTGGTAGCGACTATGCCGACACCACAACACGCAAAAATAACACAGCACGACATTAACGCAAATTTATGACTCAGCGCCTCCGCTTGGTACGTCACTATTTGACTAAGGTGGCAACTAATGGGTGAACAGAAAATACAGCCTCTCGACTGCGGGAATTCTGTCATCGCTGCGCGGTTTGCACTAGTCATCGAGGCGACGATCTTTATCGCAAAGGACGGCGGTGCGACTGATTAGTCGTGCAAACAGCGGTTTGTGGACGTATCAATGGCCCCAGTAATCCCTAACCCAGCCAACGTTTGCGCAGGGATTAAACGACAAGCACCTTTGACTTTGCATTACCACTTGACATAATGCACTTGTAACTCGACGGAGTTTTCAATGCGCCACAAAAGACAAATGTAGGGCGAGATACACACTCCACAATAAGTTGATAAGATTTGTGATTTGCATAAGTTTTGACAGACAATTGGCCGCGTGAACTTGAATGCGGTTAAAAAAGTCGTCCAATACGTGGGCCGTTACGGCAATTAAGCCTGTCTTGATTTGTGTATGTTTTGCCGGATCAGAGCAGGATTAGCGCGTCGCGGCACTTACGGCACCCGTCACCCGTCACCCGCCGTTTCTCATTTTAATTTTCGGCGCGGCCACTGATCTTTTATTCCCGTGCGTCGAGACATTGAAAACATCCTCACAGCCGGTCTGGATGTCGCGCGTCATTCTCACGGCCTTCGCGCTTTGATTTGCTCCCGACCGAGAAACACGTCGTAGTACGCGATGTCACGCGTATCTTATTGGATGCTTGCAGGGCAACTGCTAATTTTATAATTGGAAGGTGCGGTTTTAGCACAACGGACATCTCGGCTGGCCTGGTGGCTAGGCTCGGTACGCCTCAAACCGCCCGCAGTTAAATGTCATGAATTTGGGGCGTGTAGATTTCCCACACCCCTTCCAATGCAAACATTAGCGTGTATGTAGTGGGTCGCTGGCGATGACATGCCTGTCCACGGTAGCTGCATTTTCCTTCGGGTTTGTCGGTTTTCGCACGCGATTTTTAATGCAACTAGTCAGTGATTTTTACTACAGTTTTTTCGGGATATCACGGCGCCTTGAGATTTGGAGAGAGCCAGATGTTTGCAGGACAACGCACGTTTGGGGTTCGGTCTTGTTGTTTTGTTATTTCGGCTCCACGTTCTCCTTCTGAGAAAGCTGTGGCGGTTATTCTACACCTTTGCTTCGAACGCACTTAACAGTGCAAGTCACCCGCGTCGGTTTTATCTGACTCCATCTTGACGATTTCGGCATGCCCAAACATGGCGACGGCTCGTCTACTGCATTTCACTGTTTTGCTGTCTCTAATGACGTCACTGACTATTCAACTAATGAGCCAAAACAAACAGGTTACATTCAAAAGACTGCAACAGCACTTCCGAATTAGGTTTTTTCTTACCGCTGTGGAATTGTTTAAGTTGACTCCAATATTGTGGCGGATACTACAGCAACCGATTTGTGTTGTGAAACATTCGACGTTGCAACGCACCAGCGGTATTCTATTTGATTTCCTATTTATCAAACGGGATCAAACAAGGAAACACAGCGTGCGTGAGGTTTATCCGAAACTCTCGTATAACTGACGCAGTCGAGATGACCCGTGCTGCTGCGTTCACTTACAAACAACGTAATTCGGCGTCGACCCCGTCCTACTGGTGCGTGCCTGTGGTCATATTCTCCCTTCTCTGGACTCTTTCCGCCGCCCAGGCTATTTTCGTTTGTTCGTCTGAGCTTCGTTGAGTGCGTGGACGACTCACGGAGTCTGAGTTCGAGTCGTAACAACGATGTGTTTTTAAAAGTCTGTAGTCGTTGACACAAAGGGGCTCCTGACGTCCATAACTTCAATCCAAATATTTACTTGGGGTTGGAATGGTACCGCCTCCGAATTACGTCGCAAAAACGCGTATTAACATGCCATTATCATAGGAGAAATTGAGGTTATCTGTCGTCTGTGCAGGAAACGGTCCTGAAAATGACAAATGGCAGCTGGGGTTCGGGAAGGCATGAAGTAAATCGCGTTGGCGAAGTCTTTGTGCAAACTTAAGCGCGTCTGTCCATTCGAAAGATGTGTAATGAAACGTAAACCGTGACTGATGCGTAAAAACGAAAACAGGCCGTCAGGACAAAACCACTTCGTCACAGAGGAAAACCGTTGGGTGGGAAACGATGATGAATCGCTGACAGATGTTGAACGATATTTACTAACATGGCGCGCGGTGCGGTGGCAAGACAGGAGTCTGACGCCAAATTCAAAGAACTTGGCGTTTCAAACTTTGTTCAACCTTTCGCGGCACCAGCCCGCATAAACAGTGACCACCCTTTGTTTATTCATTGCGTAAACCTTTTTAACATACAGGTAACCAACACCCCCTCGTAACATGCTTAAAATTAGGACGTTCTAAAATCACGTGTTGTGATTTGCTGGAGACCCTTTCTCGCTACACTCCATTAATTATTATAATAAGCTGTTTGGTTTGGTTTTGGAGGTCTTTGGTTGTCGGGTGGGAAATCATGTTCTTATCTTGTTCACGGCATAAAGTGACTCAAATCGTGTTTGTTGTGTAAACTCGCCGGCATTTCCTTCACGTCTAAATGCGAAAGTGAGCGAACACATAGCGAGCGTGTACAGTTCAAGTGTTCGACATACCGGTCTGTTTTAACTTCCGAGGAAACTGACAAATCACCTGTCACACGAACGAAGGCCAAGGCCCGTTAAGCAAACACTAAATACAGAATGACCTACTCTGTTGCACACGTACACCACCATACTGCCGGGGTCGGAAACTTCACAGCGTGTGGCTAATTCAATGCATCCTCATTGAATGAGGAAGTGCCACGATTCGCGCCTGAGGGTGTTGCGAACTTTTCGTGGCGTGAAAGCGTCATGGGGGTTCATTCGCTTGTGTACTAGCCGTTGAATAAAAATCGACAGAGAGATCGTATCGCGCGGCCCTTTGACCCGCAACGCGGTGTGCCCCCCCAACATAAACCCTGGCCATTGTGACGGGCCTAACGAGCCGCGCAAAGAAGTCCAACAAAACGTCCAAGTAGCATTAGCATTCGCGATCCAACTCGACACAAAGCGACGTCTATTGGTGAAACAAATCGAGCGAGGACCCTCAACAGAAACTCGATTAACGAAACTAAGCGTACAGGGGTTGAAACGAGTGTCGGCGTTGTTGATTCGGTGCGGGGCGGCGACATCAAAGGGCTCCTGCGGTGTTATACAGTTTGACTAGCAAGGGAGAAACATTAGGACTAAGGTCGCTTCCGTAATCGCGTAAATTACAAAAACTTTCAAAGCAGTCATAAAACATGAAATCTTTTAAAAGGAGGATTGATTTCGCCCACGGAAATTTATCAATTCGACAATTCATAAGCATTCCTCAATCATGGCATCATGTTCCCACTAAACTATGCGCACTCTAGACAAGTACAGNTTTTAAAAGGAGGATTGATTTCGCCCACGGAAATTTATCAATTCGACAATTCATAAGCATTCCTCAATCATGGCATCATGTTCCCACTAAACTATGCGCACTCTAGACAAGTACAGTTTGTAAAAAGTTGCTGTCTGGTGAAAAAACTAAGTATTTTCCCACGGATCTATTGCCTGGATTGGTGGATTGTCCCTAACGTTAGCGCACGCGATGTTTCGGCTTGAAAGACGCTTGTCTATGGGAGACGAACAACTAATCCTGTTTAATTACCGTTATTACTTCTTTAGCAAATCGTAATCGCCGCTTTTGCTTAAAGCGTGTGAGATATGTTGTCAAACTCCGAATAAGGACGTCTAAGTTTTTTGATGCCTAAAAACCCATCGGCATTCCTTCTGTTGCCTGACACGTTAGAAGCATGACGTTCGCAAAATCGAGCAGCTTTAATAATAAGCGCTGCCAGTCATTAGCCGAAACGAGGTGGGAACAAATTTTTCCGTCAAACCGGACAAGCGATGATCTGTCGGTTGGGCCTTGGGAACAAAACGGGTGGCCTTGTGATGTCGCTCTCAATTACGGTCGAGCACGTGGAAGTGAGTTGCGAGGGCTCTTCAACATCACCCTGGGCGGCACATCAAAACGAACGCCGCTCTTTTGTTTCGTTACGCGAGGATGTAGTTTATTTGTTTAAGAAGCCGGCGTAGTCGCCGCATTCCCATGAGTGTATGAGCAATTGTCTAAATCAGTATAGGTGGCCGCAGTACCAGAAACATTCGCTTCTGTATACAGAAGGTTTCCAATGAGTAACTGATTGCGATCTACTTAACGTCATAGCGACGTGAGAAACCCGATGCAGTGGGCCATCTTGTTAGAAAGGAAATTTCTATTTGGCCTCGGTTCAACTTTGATTGATTCCGTCGTAGGTCAGGTATGTCTACGCGCCGGTTGACGCGTTTAGTTTTTCACCTGATCCCGCCCTCGCCGTCTACTGGGCGGCAGAGGAAGCGACCGAGGCCCTCTAATTTCCCCGCGACGGATAATTGCCCGACCGTGTGCAGTCTATAGTGAAATTGAGCTGTTTATTTTGCTTTGCACCCCCTGTCCTTTTCACGTCTCCTTGTTATCGAATCTCACCTTGCGAGCACAATGACGCGGCCGCCAACGTGGGCAGAAAATTGACCTGGCGTATGTAAAGTATGTCCATTTCTGACCAAATATGAAATTGATTTGTTACCCTAAAGCAAAATGTTGACGTTTATGTTTGTATGAATTTGGAAATTGTGTTTACAATGCTACAAGTTTAAAATATTATTTTTCTATTTTAGGTCACTTTCTCGGAAATGGATCAGTGATTGACTTTTTACGCAAGGACGGTTTTGAGATTGAACATTGGGAAGATGCCGTGACAAGCAGGTTTGTAAAGCCATGCAAACTCATTTAAACTTGACTTCAAACAACTTTGCGGTTTGAACCCACTACTGTACCTCCTGCAATTAGCGTTTCGCTTGTTTTGAATTCCGTCTGTCAATCTTTATTAGATCCAGGGCATTGGGCATTCACTTTGTACAGCGGAAAGTGAATGTAATGTGTTTACTTTGTTTTTAGGGGCAACGACGATGATTTTACAGACTCCGCCGCGAAAAGTGGTGGTCGGTCCGCTCAAAAGAGACAAGCCAAGCGAACCAGCTTGACATCAAGGTATGTTTGAAAAACCCAAATTGCTATTGAGTGGAGTTGATGATTTTGTTTAGTGTTTGTAAAATCCGGTGGTTTTACAGGAAAAATGAAAAGACTCAGAAGCGCAGGAGCAAGCAAAGGCGACGCCAATCTGACAGAAGTGGAAGACGGAAAAAGGGCGAAAGAAAAGAGGGACGAGGAAAGGGCAGTAGGTAAGGATAATCTACTAGTAGTGCACTTGTTTCTCAACTCAGCTTTTACTTCAACTAACTGTCAACTAAACTTGTCGAATCACAGGTCGTCAAGCAGACTCGACTTGCCCCGCTACGAAATCAGTCAACCTGACGAGGGAGTTTTTCAACAAGATTTATCGCAAATCCGCGTCATCAACCGATACCCGACAGTCAGTCCAGCGCTCCACGACGTCTGGCGCATAGGCAAATCTTCACGACGCACTCTTCAGTATCCCCAAAACCGGGCCCAACCCAGTTACACGGCGTGGGGCAGTCAACACAAAGACTCTTCTTTTTACCGAGGAACATGGGCCCGTCGCAACGCACTGACACCGAAACCTGAAGCTCTGGACATTGAAATATGGGCGAAGCGCTACCAGAAAATGCTGGACGCCCAAAACGCCGGCCGTTCTGTGCAAGTCAGCTACCTGCTGGTCAGCTTGCTGCTTGCAACGTCAGTGATGATGTCACGTCTGTGCGCGACTCTTCAGTGACATTTTTTCCGCGCAACACTTTGATCGTCAGCAGAGCGCTCCCCCTCCACCCCATACGTACTGAGTCCTGATATTAGCTGTGAGGAAGATGAGACAAAAGAGCGAAGTTGCTACTCGTGGAAACAACGTCCGTTGAAACAAGGAATCAAGCGGAGCAATAAGCAAACGTTTGCTGAGGTAAATTCGCAACTAATTAAGGAAAAACGGCCAGGAGATAGTATATGTGCAAGCTAGTTTAGGCACCTTTAAGAGATAATTCTTTGTTGTAACATGTGATGTTTATTTTATGTAGATGCGGATTTTCTGGAAGAATTAAGAAGAAATATACCAATAGAGAAATAATCGAATCTATAGCATTTGAAAGAAAACGTATCATCCTATTCGGGTAAGGAACATTTACGAATTAATAATCAGATAAGTCCAAAACAAAAATAATTGTAATATTTTGCGTTTTAATACGCGATTTGTAAATTTCGCAGTTAAAAAGCGATACAAGTATTTTCCCAGTTAATATAAAACTATGTTTTAAATCGACAGCCCTACAATCGTCGACATGATGCGGAATTCGGTTGGTCCAGGATGAAGAAAGTGACGACTTTCAACAGACGTACTCAAGATGAAACTACTTTGCGCAAAGCTTTGCACACCACAGAATACTATTGTCGTTTTTATTTCTTATTTTTATGTTCCAACCGTTGTATTGCTAAAATAAACGAAAACGCGACGTTGATTAATGCAGATTTGTGCCCAGGCTCAGAAAGTCATTAAACAGTTGATAGGCGCAGGTGGCGGTCAGGCAGATTTCACGGGTTATTTATCAGCGCTGGCAAATCCATTGCATTCCTCTTCAATCCAGTTATATCCCTGGTTCGTGCGCGTTCTCGACAGAGGCAACTTTCGGCTAGGGGCGACAAAAACCTGAAGAACCATACTGTTTAAAAATGCGATTAACGTCAGTACTGCGTCACGAGCAGTGCAGGTGGGTAATCCTGCTTCTGGTCCCGGTTGCGTTTCATGTTGGACGAGGTGTGGGGATTTGTATGTACATACCGGGGTTGCTGGGTCGGTGGGCGTTGAACGATGTGTAAACAGGACGGGGTGGTGAAAGGGATCGGTGGTTGGTGGTTTTGGCAAGCGATCGCCAGAAGTGGTGATACTGCTCAATGTCGAAACTTCCAATCCGAATTTGTCTTGGTAATGTCTTTTAGTCCAAAAGTGAAGGGGGAACAAACTTTATTTTATAATGAGTGTAATGACTCCTATCTGCTTTCTGGCGGCTTTACTGCAAACCTCTATGTATACAAAATCAGTAAGATCTTTTACTTTTATTCATAATCGCAAAATGCGTCATGACTCATACAGTAAAATTTGGACCCAAGTCTCATCCCTTACCCAGTTTTCTTTACCAGTAACTAAGATAAGGGGGGAGAAAATGCTATGACAGATGCCATAACTGTGATTTGTTCACTAGTATACATGTGGATAGTGGGTACTTTGATGTCGGCGATACCCGCATTACAGGACCCGCCATGATTCACGACTTTGCAGGAAAGATGGATGTAGATCAAACCTTGAATCACGCCCCGCATAGACCATTAATAACAGCTGGGCGTGCTGTCACGGGTAGGGCACATTCCACCCGCATAAAGCGCACAGGTCACGACTTGTGGTTGTAAAGCTACATAAAACCACAACCGCAGCCTCGTTTTAAATTTAAGTGTTGCCGGTTGGTTTATTCAGCCGCAAGAGCCTGTGACACTCCGCCTGTCAGTAAGTGGCATGTCACATCGGGTTTTCAAAACATTTTGGCGACAACGCCTTTTCGCTCAGACAGTTGTGACTGTTTTGGAGTATTTGGTATCTACGCCTACGGGTTGGGCTTGTTTGTAAAAGTAGCGTTTAAGCTCCATGTTACGTATAGCTTTAACCCTGGCTGCCATGGTCTGGAACGATAAGTAAGACTGCAGCCGCATGACGGATTGACGTCGACCAACACGTTTTTGTTTTTATTAACCTCGTATCCAAACTCTTAGCGCATTGATAACGATGTAGACAGACAAATAAACATGGCTCCTGGTTAAATCCCCAATATAATTACACACTGCACACAGACAGTGTGTCATAGATTACGAATCGGATTTGAAAAACAAAGCAACTCGCTGTTTTTATTAAATCAGTTTACAAAGCCATTGAATCTCCCAGGAGTACCATTAGATTATTTCAGATCTGCAAACTCCTTACAATCTACACAGGCTAGTAAAAACATCCACCCATTATTGGCGAAAAAGGAGACCGTTGCTGTGCGTTGGTTAAAGCAACAAACGATTCGAATTCAAACAAGCCCTTGTATCGATGAAGTCACAGAAACGTTCGTGTATGAAACTACTCGGATCCGTTTGATGTCAATCCTGGATTTTTGGATTTGCTCAAGTTTCGTTGATTGACAGATAGTTTTGACTAGATCAAAAAGTGACTTGCCGGTGCCAGATTCGGAAAAAGATTAAGATGTTATCCCGGCGTTTCAATGGACAGGTTTGGTTGAGTTTGTTTCGTACGAATACCAAATACAAACACAATGACACCGAAAATCACAAATAAATGCGGCACTTTTAAACGATACAAAGTAAAATCAAACAAATACGAATAAATATAAAAGGCCGATATTTAGTTTTTTAATGCAATGAACTGAATAGTGGCGTTTTTCTGCGGGTCAAAATGACTGAATGAGATATGGCTTGATAACACAGAATATCCATGCATCCCTTATCATGTTTCACAAATAGCAGCGGATGCAAAACTGCGATTTATCTTCTGCGTAATGTGCGACTGTTTGTTTTGGAATATTTACAATCATCTCGCTACCCGACCCAACGTCGTAAACCCATGTTCGTACTCATCGCGTATCTTGTCTGCTGTCGGCCAAATTCCTCCGAGTGAGCATTCTCCTGCCCACACCAAAGGGACAAGAACAACACGCTGCAGCAACAATCTGTGCCATCAAAGGCTGTGTGGGCTTGCACGCGATTTGGTCTTGCAAGAAGCGGTTTGTACAGCACATCGACACGCAAAGCTGTGCCCTTTCCCCCACCTGACAGAAGTTTTGCGATCCAGCGCGCCGAAACTCCGACGGGCCATTAGGACATCGACGGCCTCTTTAACTTTCAAGCAGCTTGTAACGTTTAGGCGGCCCTGTTTTTATCCTTTATCGATAGAGTTTCACAAGGCGCGACAAATGATGGAGTATGTAGACGTGGATATCCGTCTAATTTTAAACATTCGACACTTGCGTTTTAATACCACGCGGTTTTACAAATATGACCAAGAGCCTATGATCACATTACCGTATTTTAAAAGACTTTTGCACTCGCTGTACATGTTCCATTTGTACGGAATGTTGCTTTTTAAAGAAGTGTTATAAACCGTGTTTATTTACAAAGATCCGACCCAACGTGAAGATTGTTTCTTCTTAGGTGGCACGCGCCCGGGATCATTGAAAAGGAACGTTTCTTCGCCGCCGGGGGCACTTTTGCGGAACCCCGCCGAACCGTGTCAAAACAAAATGGGGCCGTTTAGAGTCGCGCGAAAAATTAGTCATGAACCAGTTTCCGTTCAAAAAGCCGCTTTGCTGAGACTTTTTTGTCTCGGGTCGGAACGTGGCGCCCTGAAATGTCAAGTTTGTGGCCTGAAAAGAAGCTGGCGCCATTTATTGACAGTTCTTTAGTATAGGTACCGGACATAACACGCCTTATCTAATTTGCGGTGAAACTTATTTCGCGCATAGCGAAACGCCACACAGCAGCCTCGTAGCTAAAATAACTTGGGATTTGCGTTTCCAAAATTGCATCATAATTTATCAAATATCTGTTGAAATAAAATTCTGCACTCAGGGTGTTGTGATTTAATTGAAGCGGATTGTGCTGCCGAAAAGCCAGTGAAGTTTTGTGACATGTTTGTTGCTGGTTGGAAAACATCGGGCCACAATAGGTCAATGACTTATTTGAGATCTTTCTCGTGCCACTCCGCGGTGCTTGTAACAGAACCGAACAAAACATGTGGACTCGTCGTGTTGTCTCAATTACGCGAGCACGTGGAAGGACAGCACTTCAGCAACGCACAGCATAGAAGCGGTGCTGCGGATCAAAGCGCACTCGCCGAACGTTTGTCTTTTCGATCTGATTACGGCGACCATTGACTGTCGTTGAAAAAACATGTCACAGATCGCGAGGCCGCGCGGGTTGGCGTAATTCGACCTCCCGCACACCGCAAATCGCGTATGGATCGGAAGGTGCGGTCGACACGTCCCCGAGTAATGTGTTTCGATCTCTGCGATTTCGCATACCCGATTTTATCGCTAGCCCATGCTGCAGTTTTTTTGAAAGATCTGCGTCTCTAACGCGTCGGATCAAGGGCCTGCAAAGCGCGTTACACGCGGCTAAAAATTGCTGTCAGAGATACCTGGGCTGATTTCGCGGTTATCTGTTACTCTGACCCGTTGCTGACTTGTGTCCAAATACGGCAAGGCGGGGTTTCGCGGTCAAGGAATATCAACAATGCGGGCAACATGATGAGGAAAATATTAAAGCTCAGAGTTGCCTCGCAATACCTCTGTTTGCTAAAGAAATTAACAAACCCGGGCTACGTCATGATTATTTTACGTTTACTTCTGATGGTGTGTGCAACGTGTGGCCAGCGAAGCTAAATTTTGTGGTACGCAGAAGCTTAGGCTTCTTCAATTACCGTTCAAACAAGATTCACTTTATTCGAGAAAATTAGGATTTCTCTGTTTATTTATTTCATTATCTTTAAAACAGTCACTGATTTCTTATCGCTTGTCAGTTCGGAAATATTTTGATTTGTTTATGCGAAGATGTGGGAACCTTTGTGTAATTCGACGTAATAAGTTTCTGGCCACGACAAAATCGTGCGTTGTTAAGCATGTTTTGTTAAAGTCATACAGTATTCAGGCCCAATATCAATGCAGCATGCAGTATACAGGCGTAGCTATGTATCAATGCAACATGCAGCGCTGTATCGATCCATCATAATGTGTTTGACCTTTTAATGACGTACATCGTCAACCACAGAAATATTTACAACCCTAAAATTTACACCGGCGACTCAAATGGGAACTTTCCCAAGCAAAGTACTACGATTCGAAACGTCATCATAACAGTAGCTAGGCCAAGTATCACAGACGTAACAACAATATTTTGACTGCCTGGGTGCAACTGCACCATTTCGGATAGTACGCTTGCCGAGGCAAAAATGAATACGGGGTAGATAGTGAGGACGTATCGACAATATTCCCGCCACCAATGATTTTCCAGCATGAACCAAATTACCATAACGGTTAGGAAAGTCGCCAATGACAGTGTAGAAGCGTCTTCATCTGAAAGAAGACCTGTGACAAATCGTATTTACAGCCCAGCTGGTAAACGGAAAGAGAAACATATTTAACTGGTTTTGTATTGATTATGTATCGTAACCAATATGTGGCAATTCGTTTGAGATCCCTGAGACGGGTGTTATAAATCTTTTAACAGATAGCATGGGCAAACATCTGCAACCTTGATATTTACATTCACTATAAATTTTTGGTTAAAGAACCAGTATGGTCTGTTTGATAAAATTAGCCGCGTTGTCTATTCTTACATTCATCAAAAAAAAAATCAGAAACAAACTGGGGACATATTGATTGTCTATATTTTTGTCTCTTCAGAGCTTCGACATATGGCCCCCATCTTCTATTAATTTGCCACACTTACCACGCAGCTTAACCTCCATGCCGTCGGTGCGGGAGCAGTAAATAACAACTTCGGCCATATTTAGAGTTGCAGCGACTGATAGGTTGGCTGCGTACAAAGCTAAACCGTTTTGCACCAAAATCACAAAACACCAAAGCATTCCTGTGATCAAAAAAAAATTAGCGTCGAAGCAAGCAGTAGCAACTCAAATACACAGTGCAAACCTTACTTGGGTTACTCTGTTTAAGGTCCAGTATGTTAAGGCGGACGTGATAGTAGGAAAATCCTGTAGCAATGTAGGAAAACAGAGACGCGAGCATGATAAGGGCCAGGCAAAGATCCAAGTTTTCTCGATCGAACGAAACCTCCCATGGCATTACAAGGCCGAAAGCCAGAATGTGCGAAACGACGAAAAGCTGAAGCACAATGTCAGTTTACGATATTTAGAATCGGTATTTCTATACTTTCAAATGTTTGATGGGTTTGCCCACTTCGTTCCGCAAATAATTTGTTGTGTAACTTACAAAAAAATGGTCAAAAAATCGAACATTTCGTGAGCAAAATTTTGTGGATAGCGATGATCCAAAAAAGGGTCGTGGCCAAATAATTGCGGCCCAGGTGAACATTGCACGCATTAGCAAATTTTAAATTTTAACTCAATAGACAGGTGTTTTAATTATTCATTACTTTACAATATGTTGCCTGTACACGTTATTTGTTATTGCACAAGGGCATCACCTTGGGTACCAGAGGTGAATCCCCGTTAACCGGGCTCAATTTGCTGTGACTAAAAGCCGACACCAGCAAGTAAGTGATCCCGACTAGATTCCACAGAAACACGACCGGCCACGACACCCAGAAAAAGGCGTAGTTGGGCAAAAGCTCGTGAGAGTATTTTTGGCTGAGATTGTGCTTGGTGTTTTCGTACAGACCTAAATAAAAAACAGTGCCTTATTGCGCCAAAGAAAGCTGGGAAAACCTTGCCTTGGATGTCAGCCTGGTTTTTCGTAAAGATTGGGAAATCTGGTTAACAGAACAGATATCAAAAACATTTGTCAACCAACATTATTTATGCGTTTAAAATGAATTGAAATCAGCTCCTCGGGATAAACATAGCCAACTTGTTCAAAGAGTGCTTGCATGCGAAATGCTTTTTAACATTATCTCGGCAAAACTCATGCCATTACCAGCGATTTCAACCAATAGTTGGGCCAACAATTTTATCGTCAGTGTTGAGTGTGCTGACATCAGCGTCTTGTTAAAGGAATGACTGTAAATAAAAAAATAACACTACAGACTAACCCCTTGTCGCTACATTTACGCACTGGTGGCCTGAATGAAAACAACGATCTTAATATCATCAACAAAATTTTGTTCATCTTTTTGACTTGTTTATTTTTATGGATTAAAACACATGACTAAATTTTAAACATAATACCTTTCATGTCATGTTTTCGTAAGTAACACACCACGATTGTTCCAACGTTGGTAAACCACGCAAAAAACAGAAGAGCCAACTTTAACCGGTCCATTGTTGTTTAAAATTACATGAATCTACTCTCCAAGTTTTGATCTAGAACCACCCTTATAGGCTGCAGCTTTGACTCGCTCTGATGAGAATCGACGACGCTTCGTTATATATCAGGATAGAAGGCGAATAAATGGATTGATATTGACGTTTCCATAACGTGAGTGACGTGTGGTTTGTCCTTTTCACTTTACCACGTGGGTTCGATCGACCTTTTTTGTTAGTGACGACCTTTTCGTGCCTGACGTTTTTGTTTTGTGCCAGCTATGCACTCCCCATATGGCACAGGTTCAACGACAAAACATGATGCATGACATTGCCTAAATTCGATTACACAGTTTGCTAATCAGGCGGCATAAATCTCCGTCCCAATGCCAGTAGTAAAACTCCTATCACTTTACCACATTAGAGTTTGAACCTTTAATTTTGTTTAAAATAAAAAATAATTGGGAAGCCGCACAAAGCTCAGGAAGCTCTGTTTTGGAAGTCCACACATTTGGGGGGACAACAGGCAAACGCAGATGTTTTGCGTGACACACTCAGAAATCAACAGCATAGGCAAACAAGCGATGTCAAACAGAAGAAAGGACATCCGAAACCCATTCCGAAGTCACCGAAAGCTGGGACCTCATCTCTGGTGTCCACTTAACAATGCCTTGCAAACACAGGACACAACGCTTGGACTTGGGTTTCCCGTTCCGCTGGTGAGTGACTGATACTATTTTGGGGCCGACTTGAGGCGGCAGGTCCGTCGGCCACTTGATCGATAGTGGGTCCGCGCCGCGTCAAATGGAATCTCCGGCACGGGTCTGATGGTGGGATTGGTTTTAGGACCACCTGTCCGATTGGAGCGGTTTTCGTTTGCAATGTCTTTCGACTTGGATGACTTCCCAGGAACTATCGAACTTAAGACTCAACGAACGTGCGTCGGACGTTATGCAAGCTTTAACCACGTGTCGGAAGGGGATCGTGTAGCAGATGTTGCGTGATAAATGGGACTGTGAAGTTGTGAACCACTCATTTATTTCTAGTGGTTACTGACATTTTTTGTGGAGTAATCTTTTTTTGAGTCACAAACCATAATGTTTTCCTGACACTGGTAAGGTTAGAATACACTGTTGCTGTAAAAAAATATTTGTAAAACCAAATTCGCCCCAAGCTACACCAAACGGGGTAGAGTAATTGAATTAAAACTTACCAAATTGGGACACAGTTTTATCTCGAACAAGCCGTTGACGCAAAAATGTGCCAGAATTATTTTTTGCAGAAGCGGATAAAACGGACACGGGTGATTTGCTGTGTTGTGCGCATGGTGAAGCCAAGGGATATAGAATATCCCCCCGACGTGCATGTAACCCCTGTTGACTTGTTGCAGAGCCGACGCCACCGCGAACCCGCTGTTATTGTATGGACGCCGCTGAGAAAAACAATACCTGAGTCACTGTCACATTCACTTGACACGTTAAGCGAGCATGACAAAGTGTCAGAGTTTGCATGTCATCCGTAGTAAAAAACAACCGCTTTACAACTTTTTAAAGAAACAACCAGCTTCTAGGACTGTAAGATACGGACTAAAATAGTAGCTTAATCAAAAAACTGCTACAGCGATTGTCGAAACGTTTGCACCACAATGTACTACTACTATATACAAGTTCTCTGGCAGTTATGCTTTTACTTAAACTAGCTCCAAAAATTCATAAACGCAGAAGAAAAACAAAAAACAGAAGTAATGTAGCTCTACTATAGACCTGAATTAAGCACAGTCGTCACCGTTTGTTTCAAACGTATTTTAAAAAGTTTGATAATCTTAGCCTATTTTTTATGCCCCCTGTACTTAAGCGTCAGATTTCTTGTTTTACGAAACCGTTCAACAATGTCAGATTTGAAGTGATAATGCAAATAAAATTTGACTTGACCTGACTTCGATATCCGGAAAAATGTTTTCATATTTTGTGGTTATATTTTGTACTCATTTCCTAATTTCTTTTTTTCAGCTGGATATGGAATGTGGGGATGCAAAACAAGCATTCAAGCTTAGCGGACGAATAAAATTAGAAAAAAAATTGTACAATCAAGATTACATCTAGAGGTGAGTGGGTCATCAATATCGGTCATCGGGTCGTCTAGACAACTGCGTGTGGGGGTCCAACTGCTTGGTCCCTTTCTGGTCATCCGTCACTTGGACTACCCTAAGCAAACTTTCTCGCCTAATGACCCACGGCTTGTTGTTTTTGTGCAAATGCGCGTAAGTCCGCAGCCTGATTCCAACTAATCGATTTGTACGCGTCAAAGAGAGAAAAGTTTTCCTACTTGGAGGTTGTTCAATACCGCTCCTAATATGACGTGTAAAATGTGACTAATCGATATAACAGGGCCTTGGCATGAAAATCCTCAAAGGAAGTGGTAGGCAGGAATTCGAATTTTGTGAAACTTGTTGATATGTTTAATTATTCACTTGCTAATAGATTAAAAGAAAACTTGCAAATCCATTTATTATCAGGTTCTGGTAAAAGGTATGTTACATAATATTTCCAGGTAACTGCTGCGTAAGAACGTCGTGCATACCTTTTTTAGCATTGGGATTTTACTTCAATACGGTCCATGCCACAAACCTGTAGCCTATTTAACAATTAAAATGCCAAACTTTGGTACTTGCACACACGCATAAAAGTTCGGCAATGACGACAGGTATTATTACTGACTTGGCCTGAACCTGCAGCCCTTTGTGTTTCTCAGTTCACAAATTTAGAAAATAGCGATCACTGCCGCCACCATGCGTTTGAAGTTTTTAAGTCACTTTCCACCTTCTGTCTCGCACTGTCTTTAGCTGTAAATAGCGGATTTATGACATACAACTTTAATGCAAACACATTTATATTTTAGAGGAAACAAGTACCACAAAAAAGGTAAACATGTTGACGTGCAGCTAACCAAAAACAATTCGTTTGGTATTATCACGTAAAT
Organism: Phallusia fumigata; assembly: GCA_008931825.1. Taxonomy (NCBI): domain Eukaryota; kingdom Metazoa; phylum Chordata; class Ascidiacea; order Phlebobranchia; family Ascidiidae; genus Phallusia; species Phallusia fumigata. The sequence goes on along the minus strand of QXVZ01019841.1, from coordinate 1,150 downwards.
CAACATTACTACTAAGGAGTAAGAGGATGAATGAAATGAACATTACATTGAAGCTGTTAAATGACATATAAAATCGTGCATCAGTTTAGGTCATAAAAAGTTACATAGAAATGTCACGTAGCTCTTCGCACAGACTACCATTTTTTAGATAATCATGTGAGCATAGATTGTTGCTTGCTTCTTCTCAGTACTGCAAGTACAACGCGACAAATTAACGCTAACAGAACAACTCCAAGGTCCACAGAAGCAATGATCAGATTTTGATTTCCATCCGGCAAGGCTCTCAGCTTGTCAATCAAAGCAGATGTAGCGAGGATCAACACAGGGTAGATTGTGTATATGTAACGACAATACTTCTCAAAAACAAAGTTTTCCAACACAAACCACGTGATTATAACAACCAATAAAATGACGAGGACAACCGTGGAACCATTGATTACTGAAATGTTACCTGCAAATCGAACAAAAGCTTTGCATTATTATGTAAACATGAAGCAATCAATTGTGCTTCGTTTTGCACTGCATTATTCATACCAAACAGAGAAGCAAAACGCTGGTCGATAATTACCTCGCAAAACAGCAGGTGTTACTCCAAAACTGTCTTCATAGATAATGATGTCAGCAAGGTTTAGAAGAGTTGCTACGGTAAGCCATGTGGCTAGAGTACTCAGTCCATTTTGTATCAAAATCCTCATCAACCAAAGTACCACTGCAACCAATAAAATGAAGTTTAAGTTGCTTTTAAACGTGTGAAATTAAGTTGGTGTATTACATACCCTTGTTGTTTGCTGCCAACGATTCTGCGTTATCGGTAACTACTTTGCATGACGTTCCGATAGCAAGATAAACTGACGACACGGCGACAAGCAAAAGTGCAAACGACAAACCCAAGATTTCCCTGTCAAATGCAAACAACCAACCCACAGTTGATATAAAAGCCAGGCAGTAACCAAGCCAAAACATCTGAAACAGGCAAACGTAAATGGTATTAAAACCAACAGCTGACATCAATGGCAATGTACCGGATGTGATACATATTCTTGTTCAATCGCGTCGTGTCCCGTTACGTTTAACTGTATGAACTGCTAGTTAAGATCACAATACACGAAGCATACTAACTTTGGGTACAAGTGTGGGTGTCATTTTCACT
>QXVZ01019838.1:3751-15155 GCA_008931825.1 Phallusia fumigata | reverse complement strand
TCCCTGTGTTCTTCTGGTTGTTTTTAGTTTGGTGCATTGCTTGGTCATTATCGTCAGTGAGAGTTTTTAACGTAGTTAGTTTTATTTTTGTAAGTAGAAAAAACACACAACGGAACGCTTTGGCATTTTGCATACTTTTCAAGTCACGGTATAGTAAATTCCACCAGTTACTCTAGTCGTCAATTAACCGCTTCAAAAAGTGAATGCCTGTGGTGGTCTTTTTTGCACTATTGGTAATATAACTGTTTGGTTAACATAGTTTTTTGTTGCGTATCACAGCATATTTATGGGTCCCTTATTGTTTTCACTATGTTGTTTTTTTTTGTTTTTTTTTACCCCTGTAACTTGTCCATGCCGTTTGGCCATTAAATGTTTGGTAGATTTTGATGAAACTTTCACAACTGGTAGATATGATCTTGCTGTTGTGCCATTAGATATCGCCTCAGTGGTTACTAATTAAGCTATAGCCTTCAAGAGTAAAATGTTTTCACATCACGTTTTGCATGCTTGCAAACACCACAACGAAAAGTTTCTGTAATGATAAGGTTACATAAAGTGATCGAAAATAAAGTAAGGTTATGTGGAGTATGAACCACTTGTCCGTGTGGGTGGTCGACCGTTCAAGTCGCGTTTTTTCCAAGGGGTTCGAACCCGTTGCCACTTACGTCTTTATCAGATATTAGTAGGTTTTCTATTTGAATATCCTCTTTTAATAAATGACCTCAGTTTTGTCAAACCAAAGTCATGGCGGAGAAGAAACCTCTTTTCATCCATACTGCGGTAGCTCTTTCAACGGGCAGTATATAGGCCTACAATTAAAAAAGGGCAACAAATATTAAGCATAACAACCTTCAAAAATATTAAATTCTGTGTGTATATTGTATTACTTGAGAATGTGTCGTAAACTGAATTCGGTAGCTTAAATGTAATTTGTGTGAAACCGTACAGCAGTAAACAAATACAGATTGGGTTTGGGAGTGAACTATTTTTAAGTCTTTTATTTTTTAAACGAAGAATACATCGAAATAAAAGCAACCCACCTTTTCTTGCGTAACATGCCATTTTAGAAAGGTTCTCTTCGGTTCCTTTGAGAAAAACTGTCTGTAATTTTTCCTGTAACTTTTGATCATGATTTTTTTCCGAACTCCGGTCATATAATAACGCGCAGAGACATAAATAAACCTTGCCTTGCCTGGGGACAGAACAGTGCTTCATATTCATTCCTTTCCTTCGAGTATTACATAAACGTAGCTTGCGTTGCTAAAAACCGTCAATTGTACCCTGGGCATCCAAGAGTGACCAATCTGAGACTACTATAATATTGTAGAGTATGATTTTGCATAGTGAAGCCTCTATTGTGAAGTTCTCTATGGTGAAACCATAGAATACTAATAGCGTATTTTTAGTATTGTGTGGCGAAACGCAATATTGTTTGGAAATAATTATATTTACGAAAATTGTGGCCAAGTGTTTACCAAAATCATGTTGTTAATGTATGATTTTTAGTTTATTCTTAAATCATTGGTTGGGCTAAGTTGGGTTATTTTTAAAATAAAATACTGCAGTGTTTGCAAGTCGTCGAAAGTATTTGTTTTCGCACAATGCAAGCTTCCGTTCTGTGGTGGAACGGATTATATTGATTATTGAGACCACTTTCGCGGTATTTTGCTAGTGGGCCTGCCTTCCAAAAATGTGCAGGTGAGCGTGGTACGTCAGGTATACTTGGTACTGCATTGGTGTGTGTAATGTTTCCAAATTTACTTTTGTTAGCCATTCGTTTGCTATAGTTAGCTTGTGAACTACAGTCTTTTTACATTTAGTCCTATCCCATGCGGCATTGGTGACTTTTTAACTCAACCCCCTGACGCTAACCGAACCGTCAGCATTATTTTTTATGCTGCTTCTGTCAGTAATCAAGCAAATGCATTTGGTTTAGGGAGTCCGCTAGTTATGTGTTCGCTTTTTATTGCAAAACGTCTTAGCAGCAACATCTTTGTTTATAATAGATTGATAAAAAATGAAGTTGAAATATTTTTGACAATTGCGGGAATATTATACAAACGATTGTTACCAAAATGCTCCTTAAGTCTTTGCAGTAAGTTTTAGTTAGCTCAAATACAAGACATGAATACTGAACAGCGAAGATAATGGTGTTGTTTGAAGAAAATGGTCAAGTCAAAAACACCTAATGTGTGTGTAACCTGGTCCTTACTAAATACACTTTTGTAATACTTTATAAAATAGTCAGTACATTTTACCAGGTTTTGGATGCAATGTATATGTTTTTTTTTAATTTTGCTTTGTACAATAATGATGTGTACATAAATTGTTAACCATGACCTGTATAGTTTCTTCTTGCAGTTGTTTTGAGTCTATTGCATATAGCATGTTCCTAAAATACACTTAAATAAGAGTATGCAAGGCCAATTCGCAGAGTATAGAATGGTAGTTCTTAGAACCATTTCTCACTTATACATATCTTATGTGTTTAGAATTTTCTACTCTCACTCGATATACTGTTTTTGAATCAGCCATTCTGAAAATTATGTCTTACACAGGGGCAAATTAATTTTCTTAACTTTTTTCACAATTATAAATGTTTTCAGATGACGTTTCCTATGAGTAAAGTAGAATTTGCTGTAGCTGGAATTCGAATAGGAACCTTAAGGACTTACCCAGTGGTTGTCAACACAAGTGTTGAGGATGGGAAAGAGATCAAAGAGACAGCACCGTTCTGTCTAAGTGAAAAAGGAGTTCGCTTTACAGTTTCAAGAAGAGGTGAAATACATTTCTAAGGATAAATATTTGTCCTTTGTAATACCTTAACCGTTAGAAAACTGTAATGTAATTTGGCTTGTAATTAGTCTATAACATCTTGTCACTTTTTTAGACAATACTTCCATTGGCGATTTCAACATTAAAATATCGGCCAAACACATCAAGTTGGTGGAAGCTCATTTAATGAGGGGATGTCCTGTTGTATGGATTAAACCTGATTCAATATGTGCGGAGAAAATCAGAACCACCTGTAATTTGTCTGACAACAAGAGAGCCTACTTCGATCCTGAATCAAAAGGTTTAAATCTTAGTTAAACAAAAATTACCTAAGGTGTTAGCAAAATATGGGCTTTTGCAAGGTTGACATTTAGTAAATGCAATGTGAAAATCAGGCCTTTATTTCAATTTTGTAGCATCACCAGAACAAATGATTGCTGTGATAACGAAATTGGACCCTTTGCCACTGAGTATCAGCCAAAGCATACAACAAATCTTTAACAAGATGGCAAGGACACTCCGTATCCAACCTGATGTATTTTTTAAAATCATCACTCAAAGTGAATGTAACAAAAGACTTGTAAATGTAAGTATAACTGTTCTTTGGTTGCCTTCATCAGGTGAATATTCATTTTATTTAGCAGAGCATATCATTCATGGAAAACCGCCCAACTGAGGTTTCAGGTAGTTCATCTCGCAAGTCAAGGGTATGTAGTATTTTATGCAGAAATGTGTAAAAATGTTGGATGTTCGTAAAACTGACATTAGCTGACAGAACCTGTCTTGTTATTTAAATGCAACACTGCATTTTATGTTTGTAGTAAAATTGCTTTTTCTGTTGTTGGGATACAGTTTAACTTTTTGTTATTTTTTTCCAGAAGCAAATCGAATCCGATTCAGATTGGTCAAATGTTTCAAGTGATGCTGAAAAGAATGTTAGCGACAACCATGATGTTGCTGATGATAACTATGATGATGATGACAGTGATCCAGAATTTAAACCAAAATCCAAACACAAAGGTTTGCTTTTTTGTGAGTTGTTGATAGGATAATGTCAAATCCTACTTTATACTTAAGGTTCTGTTCAAAGAAGTGCAATCGAAAAAAGAAATTTAACCAAGTCAAAATCCTCTTCTGAAAGGTTAGTTCAGTGCACATATGGTTGTTATGTGCAGTTTGTTATGGGTCACCTTTTTGAAGGGGACACATACTGTTTTCACTCATATGTTTAGTGGATTTGGATGAAACTTTCACAGCTGTTAGATATGGTCATGGATTTGTGCTGTCTGCTTTATTTGACCCCATAGTCTCAGTGGTTACACCAATAGCCCCTTAAGTTGTGGCGAATTACTAAACAGTGTCTAAATTAAATAAAATTTGGACAGTCTGTGTAACATCCCAATGCAGTGTGTTGATTTTTTGTTTAACCAATGGCCCAGCAGTTACCCCACTAGCCACCAAAAAAGGTTGAATTTTTTAACGATATTTGAATTAGATGAAAATTGGCTAGTTTGTATAACATGTAACTGTGGTGTATCGATTTTGTTGTTTGACCCCACCAGCCTCTTGGGTAAAATTGTTAAACAATGTCCGAACTGGATGTAACTTGGATATTAGTTGACCCATGTGTTTCTGCCTGCAGGTAACGATAAGGCCCATTGTAAAATAATGTAGGAGTGACATCTCCTTTTTAAATTTGGCAATATGGTTTATAGAATGTTTACATATATGTGGTAAGTTTATTTTCATTTTAAGGTTAAAAACATGTGTATATGTTTTGTTAAGGTAATGTGTTGTTTACTTTATTGTAAGTTGTTTCTTTTCAGAGAATCCAAGTCTACAAATGACCAGGTAATGGCTTATTTGCTGCTTAATTATGTTTTAAACAGCAAAAGTAATTTTATTGTGTTCTTAAATTACTTTGTAGAAAGATTCTGTATCTCCAACTTCTAATTCAACGTAAGTGTTTTTTTTACATTTGCCTAACCTATTTTGTGTTAAACCTGTTGCATTAAGAAAGATTAAAAATTTGTTTTTACTCGTTCAAACGATTTGCGTAACTCCAACTTTCAGATGCATAATAGAAAGAGAAATGTATGATATTTAATGTACTATATCAGCCTTTTCTTACTAAATGTAAGGTGAACCTAAAATGCCACTTCTAAAATGCCAAGATGCCACAAGTTACAAGACTTTTAAACCATGGGATGAATCTTTTTTTTGAATCCCTAAGATTGTGTGGAACATCAAAGAAAATTTTGTTAATTACGACTTTGCTTTAGTGCAGGGCTGCAACATGCACCAAATTTTTTGCCACAAAGAAAAGATAAACCAAGATTTAATCAAAAGTTTGCAATACTAAATCATACAAAAGGTTTAAATGCATCTAGCAATCAATGGGAAATTGTAATTTCTGATGACATTACAACAAACATTGTGGCATTAAAATGCAATTATTCATCAGAAACCTGTAATTCTACCCAAGTGTTACTATAAAAAATACTTACGACTGTAAGCAGCGCTGATGTCTAAAAAGTCTGAAAGTAGGGTATTTGATTAGTTAACTAAATGCATTAGGTTTTTCTGGCGCTGAAAATTAAATAAATTGTGTCCGCTGACTTTGATACAAAACATTAAAATTATCAGTTATGCAGTCTGATTGCAACATCATTTGTGCAGTCCGTAAAACCAAAACCTGCTGGCCCTGGGATAAATCTTGACATCATTTTGTTTTGAATGTCAGCAAAAATTTTAATGACAGAGAGCCTTCAAAGAAAGTTCACAGAGCAAGAAAGTCAATTCCTAATCGCCATCGTACAGTAAGCATTGAAAGTCAACTTCGTGCAAGAGTGGAAAATCAACCAGCAACAAATGCAAATGTAAGTTTATTCAAGCATTTCTACTTTATGTAGCTCATACAGCAATAGGTAGCACATAAGTTTATCAATCAACAAGTTTTTTTTGCAACCCATTTGCTAATACAGGAAATCCTGACTTGACCAGAACACGTGTCGTAAATGCGCAGAACATTCTTTGTCATCCATTTAGGATGAGATTTAATTCGTTTCAAAATAGAAATGTTGTAAAGCTTTATATTGTACTAACTGGATGTTAAAATCTAAAAATCTGTCTATTTTTAAAGAATTCTGTTGCGAAGGTTGTTAGTGTTTCAACCAATCCATACAAACGAAAACGCAGTGAAGACACTGATATTGAAAGTGCCAACAATCATACAATTGATCTTTCTACTCCCAACTCAGGTTAATTACAGAAAATGTAGAAAATAGAACAAAATGTATACAATTATTTGTATGACATAAACTTATGATAAGCAAAATCTCAGGAACATTAACCCAAATACTACATACGAATAGGCACCTAATTAATTTGTAACACTATTGTGTGTTTAAATCCATTGAGTTTTAGCTGTTACAGCAAATAAAAAGCTCTGTTGCGAAATTAAGCTCTTCATGTTTGATAGTGTCATGTTTTTCAGGTAATGAATCGCTAGTCAAGGAACCAGCAAAAAAAAGACAAATGGATATTTTTTCATGGGCAGGTGGCAAAAAGAAGGTATTTAAGCTGCTTAAACCATGTTTCATAAGGTCATTTAGAGAGTGTGGTCTGCTTGGCTGCTGTTCGGCCAGAGGTTGCATGTAGCTATGTTTACTGTAGCTATACGGTTAAGGTTAAGTTATGCATTTGGTGTATGGATAATCATTGTAATACATTAGAAATGATTTGGTTAATTCAGCAAATGTAATTGTTAATTTTTTTCCATGCAGCAATTTGTCCGTGCACATTTGCCATGAAATGTATAGTGAATTCGGTAAAAACTTTCGCAACTAATAGATATGAATATGGAGTTGTGTCATCTGTTTTGGTAAACGCACTAAAACAGTTGGCCTAATCCATGTTGTCACCAATAAATGCTTTGTACTCCCAAACAAAAACTGTGTTGTATTTATTTCCCTATGATGAATAGATTTGTAACTCGAGTTAATTTGCAGAAGAAATCAGCATCAAATTCTGGCTCTTCCTCTCCTATTTCTGAACATATGGACAGTCTTAAGCATGAAACCAATCTCAACACTATGCAAAAGTGTGATACAGAAAATAACTTGACAAAAAAGGTTGGTGTTCATGGTGCCTTGTTTGTAAATTAAAAAAACCACCACATTTAAGTAATATTTGCATGTGTTTTTATCCCAAGGAAAACAAGGCACAACTGCTGAGTCGGAACACTGAGGTAAAAAGCGATTGGGCATGATTCGTATAAGTGCTTAAATTCCAGTGGTGTTTTTTTTAGTCTCTGAAGCAGGATTTAACCAGCATGAAGAAGCAAGACTCGCTCTGTACGTGTGTTGTACGTGGAGTACATCATGTAAACTTACAACGTGTGGAAGGGGTGAAATGTATGGCTATTGACAACATTAGTGGAAAGGTAAGTTACCTTCATGGCACCTGCTGTTATCAAGAATCATTGCAAATCATACAATGTATAATAAAGGTTGATAAAATTATATGATTAGGTTCATACAATAATCCCATATTTACTTTGTTGCTAACATTAATTTTAACTAAAACATGATGTCATAAAATTTTTTGCTAAGATGGTTTGAAATTAACAAAAGTTCTCCTCACATGTCACAGTTGTATGGATGCCATTCACTCATCAAACACCCTGAAATGATGAGACCATCCAGCAAAATTCCTGTGTTGGGCTTATGTGATGAACATCGGTAAAAATCATTTCTACAAATTATGATATACCCAGCCAAACCATAACCTAGTTACTTATATTTTTCAGTGAACGAATGATCCGACATGAAAGTTGTCCAGGATGTGGAACTTTTTGCTGTGGTGGCGTATTCCTTGTATGTTTCAAGAACGGTGATTGCCCCCATCGTTTTCACCGGTATTGTATTTTAGTTTACTGAAAACTATTAATTTTGAACCATGTTGCAAAAAGGGCTGCATGCTCGCAAGGCACAAACCTTTTTGGAACGCGCACAGTGATAATTAGAAACAGAAAACTCTGTGTGCGATGCTTAATTGACGACAAAATGTCACTTATACGTGGCATGTCTTGTATTTTTGTCAGTGTTTCACAAGACTGTAGAATAAGGATGTAAAACAAATCAACCAAACACATTAGCCATGCACGCACGTATCCTCTCGTTATTACTCAATGCACGTAATTGTGATTAGTTAAAATGCTGTAAGCAGTTAGTAATGAGCCCCAGCATTGTTTTTTCACAAGCTTAACCTGGATTGTCGAGTTTAAGGCTTTGTTTGGTTTAGAAATTACGCCAAAGTCGTTCTGCTTTGTTGTCACAAAAAGTGTCTGATCAATTTATTGTTGTCGCTCAGGTGTGGCTTAACTTAGGAGCAACGCGCACATGTACCTAATGAGTAAATTATTTATCTTTTCTTTGCAGTGATTGCATGATATTCAGCGGTCGTGCGTCTGAGTGTCCTCACTGTGGAAGTGAATGCTCTCACGTGAAAGAAGTCAACATTGCGCCGTATAAAGACAGCAGTCTTAAATGGCTGCTGGCTGGACAGAATGCAGAAAAGATGGAAAGAAAAAAATACGTCGAAAACAGGTCGGTTGCTATCCTGAGGAAAAAAATGTTGTTGATTTGGCGAGCCTAAACTTCAAAACATTGTAAATTAAGCCACAACAAACAGTCAAGTTGATTAAGAATAAACATAGTTTTGGTGTTTGTTTTCAATAACAGAATAAAAATTGACTAAACATTAATCCGCCCAAATCAACCCAAATTACTCAAATGACTGCATTGTTTATTTGTTTATAGAGGAAAGAGTGCAAGAATGGGCCACTCGCCTCTGGTTCCATACGACCCTGTTCGGATTCCGGGAGTAACTGTCGATGTATCCGGTTTCAAAATCGACCTGACAAGTTTGCATTCGGGAAAGCATCGGTCCGAACTAGAAAAGATTTTAAACGCAGTCAAAATTGATCCAGGGTAAAGAATAAAATAATAAATAAATTTTATAATTTTTTGTTTGTTTTTTCCCGACGTTGTACCGCAACAGGCTACATGGGGTTCGATGTGAACTTTTGAATTAAAATGAAATGTTAACATAGTGTTTTGTTTGATTTCCTTAATTTTTCTCAGATCTCACAGGATACAGTAATCCAGTCAAAACCTTTATGTTGGTGNAAATACGTCGAAAACAGGTCGGTTGCTATCCTGAGGAAAAAAATGTTGTTGATTTGGCGAGCCTAAACTTCAAAACATTGTAAATTAAGCCACAACAAACAGTCAAGTTGATTAAGAATAAACATAGTTTTGGTGTTTGTTTTCAATAACAGAATAAAAATTGACTAAACATTAATCCGCCCAAATCAACCCAAATTACTCAAATGACTGCATTGTTTATTTGTTTATAGAGGAAAGAGTGCAAGAATGGGCCACTCGCCTCTGGTTCCATACGACCCTGTTCGGATTCCGGGAGTAACTGTCGATGTATCCGGTTTCAAAATCGACCTGACAAGTTTGCATTCGGGAAAGCATCGGTCCGAACTAGAAAAGATTTTAAACGCAGTCAAAATTGATCCAGGGTAAAGAATAAAATAATAAATAAATTTTATAATTTTTTGTTTGTTTTTTCCCGACGTTGTACCGCAACAGGCTACATGGGGTTCGATGTGAACTTTTGAATTAAAATGAAATGTTAACATAGTGTTTTGTTTGATTTCCTTAATTTTTCTCAGATCTCACAGGATACAGTAATCCAGTCAAAACCTTTATGTTGGTGAATAAAAAAATATTGTTTTGGTTATGGGAGTATTTATTATTAAGGGATGTTACGCTTGACAGTGGTCGCATCGTTTTTGTTGAAACTTTATCACTGTAGGTCCAAGAAAACGAAATTCCAGCCACGGCAGCTGATGCAGTTTGTCAAACAAGGAGACATGACAAAGGTACCACTCTTGATTCTTCTTTAACCACTGATCCAACCAAATCTCTGGCTTTCAATTCATCAGATAATTCAGATGCTTAATGCGGATGAGGTTGATTGTTATCTTCCCGAGCTGAACGAAGCTCTATTTGAAAGCGTCACTCTTGGAAACATTCCTCTCATCCATCTTCTCCTACAGTGCGGGGCTGACGTCAACGCTAAAGACGAAAGCGGAGACACGCCGCTGGTATTTGCATTTTTACTGTAAATATATGTGGCTGTACTTGCTGCAAAGCATTACCCGAGCTAGATTTTTGACCCAAATTTCTGGATCTGGATTATTTGAAATACACAACAACATATGCATTGGCGTCTCGAAAATATGCATTTTACTTTGACGCAAATACACATAACCAATAAATAAATGCATGTTTTTTGTAACAAGAAACTATCCTCACTAATACATTGATGTTGTGCATGACGAACCACAACGTGATCGCTGTCAAGGTCACGAGGAAAACTTAGTTGCACGTCCTTGTGCGTTAGATTATTTTAACCTATCTTGTTGTGTGTAGTTCCACGCTCTTCACAAACAAATGACAGAGGTTCTCTTTCACTTGCTGATTAACCGTGCCGATGTTACTATCAAAGATGAAGAAGGTGAGTTTTGCTTAACGATATTTGTCTTGCATCTACGTCATTACTGCGTCATCCGCAGGTATGACGTGTCTTCATCACGCGGCCAAAGAAGGTTTTATCGAGGGTTGTCATTTACTGATGATGTATGGAAAGGCGAAGATCAATTCGCTCGACAANAATTTGTAACACTATTGTGTGTTTAAATCCATTGAGTTTTAGCTGTTACAGCAAATAAAAAGCTCTGTTGCGAAATTAAGCTCTTCATGTTTGATAGTGTCATGTTTTTCAGGTAATGAATCGCTAGTCAAGGAACCAGCAAAAAAAAGACAAATGGATATTTTTTCATGGGCAGGTGGCAAAAAGAAGGTATTTAAGCTGCTTAAACCATGTTTCATAAGGTCATTTAGAGAGTGTGGTCTGCTTGGCTGCTGTTCGGCCAGAGGTTGCATGTAGCTATGTTTACTGTAGCTATACGGTTAAGGTTAAGTTATGCATTTGGTGTATGGATAATCATTGTAATACATTAGAAATGATTTGGTTAATTCAGCAAATGTAATTGTTAATTTTTTTCCATGCAGCAATTTGTCCGTGCACATTTGCCATGAAATGTATAGTGAATTCGGTAAAAACTTTCGCAACTAATAGATATGAATATGGAGTTGTGTCATCTGTTTTGGTAAACGCACTAAAACAGTTGGCCTAATCCATGTTGTCACCAATAAATGCTTTGTACTCCCAAACAAAAACTGTGTTGTATTTATTTCCCTATGATGAATAGATTTGTAACTCGAGTTAATTTGCAGAAGAAATCAGCATCAAATTCTGGCTCTTCCTCTCCTATTTCTGAACATATGGACAGTCTTAAGCATGAAACCAATCTCAACACTATGCAAAAGTGTGATACAGAAAATAACTTGACAAAAAAGGTTAGTGTTCATGGTAACTTGTTTGTAAATTTAAAAAAACCACCACATTTAAGTAATATTTGCATGTGTTTTTTCCCAAGGAAAACAAGGCACAACTGCTGAGTCGGAACATGGAGGTAAAAAGCGATTGG
>QXVZ01019835.1:0-13083 GCA_008931825.1 Phallusia fumigata | reverse complement strand
AAGCCTTACAGTTAAAATTACATGTTTTCCAAACAATGCACATTTACATTACATTGCTTCTAATATAAGTCCTGGTTAACAATAACCCTGTTAACAGGATATGTTCAGCATATTATTTCTGTTTTCAAATCTAATGTGTAATATGGTTGAACAAACAGCACACATCTATTTTGACAGCACAATGGGTTTCACTTTGATCTCTTTTCCTTGTGATATTAATTGCCCTTTCTCTTTTTTACAACATTATTTTTGCTTTATAAATGTCTTTAGCCTAAAATGACAGTATTTTTTATTACTTCGCCACATGTATAATGTTCAAATACAAACTGGGAAAATTTTTATTATACTTAGATTATCAGGACTTTGTAAAGTTATGGAAACTACTTAGATGTGCAAAATCCTGGACAAATATTAGATGTTTTTAGTATTTTCTTCTTTGAAAGGCGCCTTTGGCGCTTGCAAAAGTTGGTGGTACTCTACCACAACGATCCAAGTCGTTGTGGAAAAATCGTGTGCACAAGACTACACATTTAGCTTTTGATTGCCCTTAACTGACGTTTTTTTGGAATAAAACCAATTGTTTACACCCAACGTTTAGGCAGGGATTTTCTGCAATAGAACTGTTATACGCATGTATTTGATGACAGATTTTGTAGCATCCCATATACAACCAATAGACAACCCAAAATTTTAGGAGGGTCCAAATATTTTTAAGGGTAACTGACACAATGCACAACTAAAGGTTTTTTCTAACGTTTCAAATTTTGGTGGGGCCATGGCCCCTTTCGCCCCCACTTGGCTACGCCCATGTACACAACCCAGTAAATGTGCGTGTCGGACACTGTTGTATTCGGGTTCGAAATCTTTTTATTTTTTTCCTAAAACTGTTGTGATAAACACATTAAAAACTAGCTTCGTTATCGCAGGAAGGGTAATCTATTTATTGAGGGAAACAATATTACAGACTTGAACCTGTTCCTCGCTGACGTAGATTTGCCAGTTGTTGCGCCAAACACGTGACGGATGCACCCCCTCTACTATGACGTCATACGGTGCCTTGTAATAAACGACCTTGTGTTGTGTGTGCAAGTGAATCTATTAGAGACCAACACTAACCTTGCTTTTGAAAACGTTGGACGCCAACATTAAGGCATCAGTAGATGTATAAAGGTAGTGGCGTTTACCGATTCAAGTCAAAAGATCGGTTTAATTCAAAAGAATGTACTATTTCTGCCCAGAAGTACGTGAGTGCCAAGTTCACAATTTACCCATCGTTTTGATAATTTTGTGGAAACGTGGTAAAATTGTAATTAATTGACACCAGATAAATTTGTACATTGTAGAACTATTTTTAATCACCAGTGTATGGCGTGCAATGTTGATGGGTGAATTCCTCAAGATGATTCCACCCAAGTAGGAAGAAAAGTTACACATGTGTTGTCACAAATGTGCTAAGTCATACCTGTTGCCTTGAGAAAATAATCTCGACTATAACCAAATGGCATACCGCACCGCTGCCTGCATATGTTTGCTGACACACAATAAAAGGAAACTGTAACTTATTCATCCCCAACATGTTGTGGTCGCTGTCACTATTGTAGTAATGACGTCATTTAGTAAGGTTCGGTAGTATTTACAACCTATTTGGTATGAACGAGTGCTAGTATTACCATTAAAAACGACTGCATAACAAGACAGTTTAAGGACCCAGTTTCCACTGATCTTGTTTCAACCGCAGTCTCTGTACTAAATGTTGCTTTTTGTCACACTTTACAGAGCGGTGTTCTTCTGGCTATGACATTCTGTTTGGATAGCTGCACTTTTTATACACTTCAATTTAGCCATATTAGTGAATATAATTTGTACAGATTATGAAAGTGATGATAGACAATGGAATTCCCACCCATGTAACGCACATGGAATTATTAGCAGTTATGCTGTCTCAGCAGATCCGCATTGGTCGAAGGGTGTTTTGTGCCTAAAACGCTTGCCTCACAGTCATATATTTGTCCATCGATACCGACCATCGGCGAAGACGAATCTAGTTATCAAATTGTAACAGAGAATACTGATACAACACACACAACCTTTGAAAAAGCGGGGGATTGCTAGAGGTTGAACAAACATTTTTTAGCAGTAGCATTTGCCGTTAAAAGCTTATTTAGTTTTTTTTTTCCAGCACACAGGTGCACACATCAAACGATTGGCTCACACAGTCGATAACGAATTAGGATTTTTCAAAAACTCCGCTTACAAAACATGTGTCCGTTTGTTGAAAAACAAACAATAACAAAACTTTTCATAACGGTTCTTCGTCGAGGAATCTTTGTATCATCGTGTATGCTTCAAACGGTTTGTCGGCCGGAACCATGTGACCAGCACCCTAAAACAGTATTCAGATAAATCAAATGACATTTTACTACCCTGCAGTAACAAAGAATTCCGTTGTCTCCCCGTATTAAAAAAACAATTTTTGAACGGTTACACAAGTTTTCTTTAGTTTCTTTACAGACTAATAATTCCACCCTTTAAATCACAGCGGATTCAATGAGCTCCTCCATCGCTTTAAGTCTGTTCAAACTTAACGTCGTAATAGCCCATTTTTCCTTCTTTGTTCTCAAAAGCTCCCTTTATGATAGCAAACCTCCCAGTAGAGGTAGCGTTAAAGATCATTGTTTCAAATAAACTGTATACTTTCTGTATTTTTTTAAACAAAGTACCGTCATGCGTACCTTAACCGTCGCGTAGATGAGTCGATCGAACTCTTTAAAAAATCCAGCAACTTGACTAGAACCATCTTCATGTGTAACAGTCCATTTTCTTCGTGGCAAATTTATCTAAATAAACTATACGTAGTCAATAGATCAAACTGCAGTACTAGTTCTACCCCACGGCAGATACTTGCCTTTTTTACACGTTTAATTTGAAAAAGATTAATTCGAAATTACCACATATGTTAGATTTAGTAAAAGCCATTTTTTAGCATCTCACCTCATAACCAAGTTGATCCACGAACCATTCACCACCCAAATGGTTACATGCCATATCAGTGTCGCCGTAATATAACAACACTCTGAAATCCTCCTTTATGCAAATAAGAATGATTACCACAGGTTATTCTTGAATGATTACCACAGGTTACTTAAAATGCCGTTATACGTTATCTTTGGGCAAAATGACGATTTTTTTACATTTTCCTCAACGGACGATGATATGTGCGACAATCATCGCAACTAAAGGACCATGTACTGGTTAGTTAAAATCTATTAGACATTGGATAACGCTTTCTAGACGGTGCACTTGTCTACAGCAATGGAACTTAGGAGGACTTTTCGTATTTAACAACACACTGTCAAAATCTAACAATGTTGGTACTCCTCAAATGAAATTAAATTAGTCAGCCTTTACCNGTGGAAACGTGGTAAAATTGTAATTAATTGACACCAGATAAATTTGTACATTGTAGAACTATTTTTAATCACCAGTGTATGGCGTGCAATGTTGATGGGTGAATTCCTCAAGATGATTCCACCCAAGTAGGAAGAAAAGTTACACATGTGTTGTCACAAATGTGCTAAGTCATACCTGTTGCCTTGAGAAAATAATCTCGACTATAACCAAATGGCATACCGCACCGCTGCCTGCATATGTTTGCTGACACACAATAAAAGGAAACTGTAACTTATTCATCCCCAACATGTTGTGGTCGCTGTCACTATTGTAGTAATGACGTCATTTAGTAAGGTTCGGTAGTATTTACAACCTATTTGGTATGAACGAGTGCTAGTATTACCATTAAAAACGACTGCATAACAAGACAGTTTAAGGACCCAGTTTCCACTGATCTTGTTTCAACCGCAGTCTCTGTACTAAATGTTGCTTTTTGTCACACTTTACAGAGCGGTGTTCTTCTGGCTATGACATTCTGTTTGGATAGCTGCACTTTTTATACACTTCAATTTAGCCATATTAGTGAATATAATTTGTACAGATTATGAAAGTGATGATAGACAATGGAATTCCCACCCATGTAACGCACATGGAATTATTAGCAGTTATGCTGTCTCAGCAGATCCGCATTGGTCGAAGGGTGTTTTGTGCCTAAAACGCTTGCCTCACAGTCATATATTTGTCCATCGATACCGACCATCGGCGAAGACGAATCTAGTTATCAAATTGTAACAGAGAATACTGATACAACACACACAACCTTTGAAAAAGCGGGGGATTGCTAGAGGTTGAACAAACATTTTTTAGCAGTAGCATTTGTCGTTAAAAGCTTATTTAGTTTTTTTTTCCAGCACACAGGTGCACACATCAAACGATTGGCTCACACAGTCGATAACGAATTAGGATTTTTCAAAAACTCCGCTTACAAAACATGTGTCCGTTTGTTGAAAAACAAACAATAACAAAACTTTTCATAACGGTTCTTCGTCGAGGAATCTTTGTATCATCGTGTATGCTTCAAACGGTTTGTCGGCCGGAACCATGTGACCAGCACCCTAAAACAGTATTCTGATAAATCAAATGACATTTTACTACCCTGCAGTAACAAAGAATTCCGTTGTCTCCCCGTATTTAAAAAACAATTTTTGAACGGTTACACAAGTTTTCTTTAGTTTCTTTACAGACTAATAATTCCACCCTTTAAATCACAGCGGATTCAATGAGCTCCTCCATCGCTTTAAGTCTGTTCAAACTTAACGTCGTAATAGCCCGTTTTTAAATAGCCATTTTTCCTTCTTTGTTCTCAAAAGTTCCCTTTATGATAGCAAACCTCCCAGTAGAGGTGGCGTTAAAGATCATTGTTTCAAATAAACTGTATACTTTCTGTATTTTTTTTAAACAAAGTACCGTCATGCGTACCTTAACCGTCGCGTAGATTAGTCGATCGAACTCTTTAAAAAAGCCCGCAACTTGGTTAGAACCATCTTCATGTGTAACTGTCCATTTTCTTCGTGGCAAATTTATCTGAATAAAGTATACGTAGTCATTAGATCAAACTGCAGTACTATTTCTACCCACGGCAAATATCTTCCTTTTTACACGTTTAATTTTAAAAAGATTAATCCGAAATTACCAGATATGTTAGATTTAGCAAAAGCCATTTTTTAGCATCTCACCTCATAACCAAGTTGATCCACGAACCATTCACCACCCAGATGGTTACATGCCATGTCAGTGTCACCGTAATATAACAACACTCTGAAATCCTCCTTTATCCAAATATGAGAATGGTTACCACAGGTTATTCTTGAATGATTACCACAGGTTACTTAAAATGCCTTTATGTTGCCTATAGGCAAAATGACGGTTTCTTTACATTTTCTTAAATCGGACGATGATATGTGCGACAATCATCGCAACTAAAGGACCATGTACTGGTTAGTTAAAATCTATTAGACATTGGATAACGCGTTCTAGACGGTGCACTTGTCTACAGCAATGGAACTCATAGGGGGAGGGGGGGCTTATCGTATTTAACAACACACTGTCAAAATCTAACAATGTTGGTACTCCACAAATGAAATTAAATTAGTCAGCCTTTACCTGAACTCATAAATTTAACACTTAACCGTTAATACGGTTGCGTGCTTCATCAAGATTGTTATTTGAAGGCGTCTATGCCACTACTACTATTTACATAATTTCTGTTTTCTGACAGCCAGGTCTAACGGTACGAAAGGAACTTTTTCTAGCGTTGGATGTACGAACATAAGTAACGTGGTGCACACAAAACGTACCTGAGTGGCGAGTATTTCCTTGATGGTCTGGGACATGTCTGGATGAGACTTTTCATACATTTTTAAAACTGTTTCGCTAAAATCAAAAGTCGAAATGTTGGGGTTCAGAAACGACACCTATAACTATAGTTGCGCCTACTTGCAAATTTCCCAAGGATTTCTGTTCACGTGTAATGCCGCTTGAACATCTAGTCTGTTCAGAAATTCGGTTATAAGGGTTGAGTTTGAGCACGCTGGAATCAGCCCAAGGCGATGATTATAGTCCTGAAGATTTAAAACCGATATAGGCACTGCTGGATCAAAACAACAACAAATCCATTTGACTACATCACATACTTGCCTTTTGCATTGTAGTTACATAACTTGGGACCCAAAACTGCGACTGTCTATTACGCTCAGATGCCATCAAGCTTTGTGTTGCGGTGTAGCAATCAGCGTACAAGTTATATAAGTTGATGCCGTCGTTGGAGACAATGTGATGCACCCTTGCTAGCTACGAAATATACTGATATAGAAATCCGTAAAGACAAATACGTACACAAACACAGGTACTTTAAGCATGCAGTCCTCATTGTGAATGGTATTGAAGTTACAGTTATTGTTATCTGCGCAGCAATACTGGTGCAGTTCATTCCATAATGTAGTTCCATAGAGACCGTGATAAAATGCGTAATAAATCAATGACCCTTCGTTTATTGCAGTGTTCAGCAGACCGTTGCCGATCATCATGCCCTGCACAAAAAATATTTTCATTTAACTATTACTTTGAATCTAGCTTCCACACAAAAGGAGAAAAAATAAAATATTCTGCATCAATAGCAAAAAAACAAACTGTCCTGGACTTCGATTCGTATTGCGTAGATACGTTTATGCCACTACTTTAGCTACATTAAAAGATAAGGATCGGGTAGTAATTAGTTGAAGCGTCAATTCATCAAATGTACCTACTTTCACATTTTGTCGTAGCCCCTGATCTTCATCACTTAAAATCGCTTCAATCAATAAGGGAATGTAAACACCTGCATAGCTTTCACCACTGATGTATATCGTGCAATCTTGGTAGGATGGAAATTTAAGAAAAAAATCTTTTAACGCTCTTAAATTATCCTCCGCCGCCTGAAAAATATCTCCGGTTATATCGAACTAGATACAGGATCGCAGTGCTTTTAAGCAAAAAAACAACTGACAAAATAACCAACCGTATTGTCGTTTAACGGGGAAGAGCTCGTGTCGTACGAAAATCCCACTCCAACAGGTGACTCGATATACAGCGTGTGACCGAGTTTATTCCATGAATGGGGATTCTCGATCAAATCACCACTGTTTCTATCAAACTTAAAAAAGCACATATACACGTTATGTGTTAAATGTAAGCTAATCCAACTAACGAAAAACCATAAATACCTTTATAGGGCCATTTTCGATCAGCAAACCATCAAGAGAACTGCACCCTGGTCCACCGTTAAACCACAAAATTAGAACCCGTGAATCTGGATCAGTGCACTCGTTGAACCTGAGGTTTCGTAAGTTATGAGAGAAATGGCTTAGAGTGCTGGTTTGATAATCGCTTACATATTTCATGTCAAAATAAAAATATTTATTTTTGAAAAAAGCATGAGAGGGGTTTCCAAACTATAGAAAAGGAGTTGTGCAACACAGCAAGTAAAATCGCCTGTTACAAAATGTTGGAGATGCACACAAACTATTAAAAATGTCCCGAAGGTTATAGCGATAACCAAAAAGTTTGGAAAACGCTGGATAAGACGGATCTATATCATAACAAAGCTAAATTTTGGTTAAAAATTGTCAAAGTAAAATTTCGTTAGAATATAGGATACACATTTGATTGAGTATAGTAGAATACCAGTAGTGCAATTTCTTTGTCGAAGACGCTTGTAAGTATCCAGAAAACATATTGAATGTCGGCATTTGACGTAGGCCAGGAAGTTGAACGATACGATCTGCTTGTGATCTCCAATCCACTTTGTAAAAACCACACACATCGCCCGAAATCACAACTACAAACAGAAGTACCACGCCGAAATGCTGATTTCTTTCCATTGCAACAAATTGCAAGTAACTAAATCTTGAAGTCAAGTAAGCTTGAATAAGTAGATTTCGGATTCCACTAAACTGTATTCCCGGAAAAGCAACACCGTTTTACTACTTCGTCAGGAAACGATTTGTCATCGGCTATTGAAATGTAAAATTCTACAATATGTAGGTTTGAATGCGCTCAGAGTCCGAGTGTTGCTGATTACCCATGTGGAGTGTCCATGTCACCTTTATAACCAGTGAGGGGACCCAAAACGGCTCAATCGATATGAATGTGGACACAAATTGTAAGAATAAAGGCAGGTAACCTTTGACTATCTAGAATCATACAACATCGTGTCCCGTAACTAACCCATAAAACTCGTTTACGCATTCCGGCAACGTAAACACCGACCCTGGTAAACAGTTACATACTTTAAATCGGCAATAAGCGACAAACAATTCAGAACGACAAAATGTCTTCTACAAAAGCAAAGCAATTAATTTCTTTAAACAGCAGTTGCAAGTGAGTCCAATCTTAGCGAAGTAGTAGATTGTTTTGCGTGGCGCACATTGACGCGACATTAAGTTTGTTTAAATGTATTTGTATTAGGCTGTTGTGGCTTAAACAATGCTCGTTTCTTTAATTTACGTTGGCTTGTCATGCACGTCTGGAGACTCTTGCATATTTTTGCCTTGCCTTCTCATGTTGGGTACGATACACTGACTACGGGTTAGACAGACCTGACGTACCTTTGATGGAGAAAAAGACACACAAGTTATAGGATATTGTAGTGTTTAATGTACTCAAGCCTTTTTGCCTCACTGCATGCAAGCAACAGTATATCTATATATGTATATATATCACTACAAGTTAATTGGCACCAGTCAGCAGCCTTTTACTTTGTGTACCCAACAGGTGGGCAAATATTTTTTAACCAAACGAAAATGGTTGATTGTATAAAAATTAAATATTATAGACCAACAAAAACATAATGTTAAGAAATATAAGTAAACAATTTCTGTGTGATGTTAACTTTACATTTATGTTAGTGCAAAAAGAACATGTACAAAGTGAATTATCAACAAAAAAACTAGAACCTACACAAATATAATTACAACAACATATCCCATGTCATTTACATCAATCTGCAATCAATGAAGGAATATTACATCATCACAGTGTTAAAAAATCTATAATCTAAATTTACAAGTGCAAATATATTTTGTAAAAAAATATAAAAATAAAATATACACATTTTAACACTATAAAAATGCACAAGCATTAAATTAAATTCAAGTAACATTAGCAAGATTGGAACTACAATAACTAGCAACTTTACACCCATTGTGGCCCACGAAGAGACTGTGTTTTGTTCAGTGATGGATCTTGTGTGGATTCATGATTAGATCTACTGTAGAAGTTAAAAGTACTTGGTTGAAAGTAATTATTTCCGTTTTCAAATTTTGTTTTAACTAATTGTTTTGTATGATTAAAAGGCATCTCATAAGCTGAGATGGGCACATTTGGGCTGTTATGAGGTATGCTTGTTATATTATTATTGGAACTTGTGACTCTGTCATTCGCATTGACAGTGTTTGTTTGGTCTGCAGACACTGCAGTAGATGTTGAGTAACGTGTAGCTTGATTACTTTCCTGTTGCTTTGCACTGTCCATGGTTTTGGAAAGTAAAGTTTTAGTAAATGACACTGGCGTTGGAATTCTTGTTCTTCTGTCATATTGTTTTTCCTTTCTGCTGTAAAATGCAAACACAAAGTCAAAATTATGCAAAAGACTGCTACACACTGACATTTATTGCTTTCATATTTTTTGTCTTCTCCTGCATGTTTTGTCTAAATACATGACTCCCCTTACACAGTTCAACAAAGACATCATACTTTTACATTAACCAACTCCAAGTAACAGAAAGACATTTTTGTCTTCCAATTGTTGGGGTTAATGTGTTGAACCAAAATATTAGGGAAAAACCAGTTCACAATAAAAAATATTAAAAAAGATCAGATGTTAAACCGCCATAAAAAGTTATGATGAGTGTAACAAAAAAATAAAAACAAATTGCAATATTTAAACATGAAAAAGAAGGCAAAAAACACAAGTATACTTGTCTTTTCTTGGCTTGGGTAAAGTCTGGCCCACATTCTGAGTGAATTTTTCATCAAAAGACTGGTTGGCATTACATTCTTGCATGTGCAGGGCCACTTCGAAATCTTCAGAATTCATTTCAAACTCTGATATTCTTTCATCCTAAATGACAGCTGTTTACAACAACAAACAATGCTGCAAATTGAAAATTGTAAGAACCACAACCTGTTGAGCTTCATTACATGAGGTGGGAACAGAAGACAATACAGCAGCAGCTTGGTTTCTAATACACTCCCTTTCAAATGCCATCAACATGTCCTTCTCTTTTTTATCAAGTTGGTGTGAGGGTTTTGTTTTATAACTGTTGAAAAAATAGGTATGTCAACCAGGGCAGGGATATTTTTTTGTTCATGACCCCTTTTCAACAAGTCTTTTTTGACTAAAATTTGCAGGACAACTAGAGCACAAAATGAGAGTTAACAACTCACAGCACACAACAAACATTATGTGCAGATGGAAAATTGGTGACCAATTCTAACCTACAGTTTTGTTTTAACATTTTAAGAAAATGCATACCAACCTTGTCTGATGGTCAATAACTTTAGGTGTAATGTTTCCTCCAGAAGGGGCTAAAAAGACAACATTTAAAAGAATGTCATACAAAAAATTCAATCACTAAATGGAAAAAAAAACAACATAACACAAAAACATTGGCTGGAAATACAACACTAAGTCCTTGCAGATTCAAATCCAAATTAGCTGGGTAAAATGACTGTAAGTTTAACACTGGTTAGACGTTAGAAGAGAAATAACCCCAGTTACAGCAGCTGTAACAAAAGGCATAGCGTAAGTAAAATGGTCATTCGTTGTGGTTTTGTGACATGAAATGCTGTGTGTCATTCAGGCAATTTATTGTAAGACATAGAAATGTTCTGGATTCAAAACTAGTCTTTAGAACAGCCAACTATTCTACTTTGGACATCTTCAGTTTTCAATAGGTTTTTCCAGGAGTAAGGAACCAAACATCAAACCGAGTTTCCATAACAGCCATAACTGCTTTCAATAAATTCTCGGACAGTAAGTCTTTTAATTGTTATTTTTTACAAAAAACAAACCAAAAGGTTAATTTTATGCAAAAAAAAATTATACCATGTGATCTATCCATTTGGGGTTTGACCTGATTTCGCTTCCAAATTGGCCTTTGACTGGGTGGAGTAGCAACTGTGTGTCTCAACTTTGGGTTGTGATTTCTTGCATTCGTCATCTCAGGCTCTAATGCTGAAGTGGAAAATCTCTGCACAAAATGAAACCCAACATATTCTACAGCAAAACTATTTTGTAAGTAGTTGAATACATCTAGCAGGGTGGCTTACCATATATACACATTCTACATAAACTATTACCTGATATAAAAGAGGATATATTTCCCACATTATTTCACATTGGGTCTTATAGTTACCTGAGCTATTTATGACATGATTGTTTCTGCTGGCAGAACCCCATGGGTCCCCACACATGCAAAGTTCTACATTGTGCATTTTTCTAAATACATGTTCAGGCTATAACTATAAACAAAGCAATCAGTGCACCACAATGACATGTTCTTCAAACTGTAAGTTACATCATTGTTTAATATTATTAGGACATTGTTTAATAATATTACCCATTTTAGGAAGCCAATGTATCACCTGTGGGACCCAATCTATCACCTGTAAAAGCACCTTCTAAATCCAATACAATATTGCATGCCCATAGTCCTCAACCCCCCAAAAAATTGAAAACCGTTCAACATGGGGATTTCCCTTATGATTCTGACCTCATTAACTGCCAAAATTCATGCCTCATGCTATTGGTTTCCTTTTCGAAAGCAGAATCAGATAACTGCCATGTTAATTGTCTGGCATAGTAATGCAGATCTGTGTTACTACCAAATTGTGTATACACTGAACGTATGTGGTGCGCATGCATTTTAAAAATGTTTTACCTTTTGGGGGCTAGCGAGATAACCACTTGGGCTATGGGGTTAAACTAAATTTATGACACACCGCCTTGACCATATCTACCAGCTGTGAAAGTTTTATCCCAATCCATCAAACAGTTCATGTCAAAAGTGCATGGACCAGCTGCAAGGGAGAAAAAAGAAAAAAAAACAGAGTGAAAACAATATGTGTCCCCTTCAGGAGGGTACCCATAATAAACTGTAAATGTAGAATGTTGTTTTTTAAAAACTAGAGGGGTAGGAGAATAAAATAAAGAGTGTAAACTTGTCAATTACTTTTTTGCGTCATGTTGTTTTTTCTTAAGCACCCTATATTCCAATGGTTCTAAATCGTATACATTTGTATTAGTATTTTGAACTGAGTCAAGTTGTCACAACTTTAGATGCCTTTCATTTATATGTGCAAATTTGAAAAAAATTGGACAACTCTTTTTAACCAAATGCCTGAAACCAGCATCAGACAGAAAAAAGATTTTGAGAAAAAAAGTGAGTGGAAACAGTGTGTGCTCCTTCTGGGAGCCATTTGTCTGTGGTAATTTATTTAGAATTGGGTTATGGTATCAAATTAGAAAAAGGTAGTTGCTTTAACCCTGGTATATGCTATTAGTATTTAAAAAGATCACTGCAAAAAAAATATAAATTTATAACCATCATGCTTAACTCACATTTCGTTGCAGATTATGAGGAGAAACCGGTTGGGTCTTAGAGAAGTTCACAGGTTGGTTTCTCGCCGTTATTGAGCCACTGCAACAAAATTAAACTTGATAACAATTGCTATAGTCTTGGAGAGAGCATTACAAGAACTCAACAAACTGTCCAATAAGCCTGACAATCAGAGATAACCTGATACAAATATCAAATCAATGACACTCAAAACTGAAAACGGCATAATTCTCATGATATATACATACTATCACTATGCTCACTAAAAATAGTAATGTTTGCCTTGGCCCATAGAAGGTTGCCATTGGGTCATTGATCAACTATGTAATTCAGGAAAGTTCAAAAAGTAAGTCTAAACAATGAGTTTCCTTTAGGGATCTATAATAAATATACTCTCTGTACGTACTGCTAGGGATGTTCAAAGTAGAATAGCTGGAGAGGTGGCATTCTCCATATTTTCATTCCACATACACTACCACCCCAAATTGATGTTTTCCACATGTACTATTTCCTTCATTATGTTGGATATATATTCA
>QXVZ01019830.1:12422-26591 GCA_008931825.1 Phallusia fumigata | reverse complement strand
ATTCTTTCCGAAAAACGTTTGCATGTTGCATGTTTAATGAGCTTTGCGGGTTTGATATGTTAGCTGTAAAATTTTCAATGCAAGTACCTTTGCATTATTTATGAACACACTGCCATTGCTCAATTGTGGATTGCACTGATGATGACAACAGCAATTGTCAAAAAGTGTGCAATACAATGTGTTCAATATATACAAGTTTTCTGGCAGTTTTGTTTTCAGTTGAGCTACCCTTCAAATCTGCATTTTGTCTTCCGAAATTTAACTTACATTTGTTGAAATGACGTTAGATGATCGTCATTTATATTTTGTAACTATGAGTAACGTTTTTTACCACGTTGTTTTATATTAGACAACCTACAGCGGTGTTTGTCATTCGGACATTTTGCAGTGGAAGGATGAGATTGATTACGGTTTTAAAAAGAAAAAATACACAGCGAATCCAAAATACAAGTTGCCAGTTGTCCCAGGACATGAAATGTCCGGAACTGTTTACGCGCTGGGTTCCGATTTGCAAAATAACGGTTT
Organism: Phallusia fumigata; assembly: GCA_008931825.1. NCBI lineage: Eukaryota > Metazoa > Chordata > Ascidiacea > Phlebobranchia > Ascidiidae > Phallusia > Phallusia fumigata. Next base: position 26,066 of record QXVZ01019830.1, on the reverse strand, counting down.
GTCAAACGTTTTACAAACTTATGAAGCATTGTAAGTTCATGTTTGTAATTTAATTTCCAACGATGCGTAATTTCCAAAGCGCATAAGAGCGAAAGTCATCAGACCAAGGATTGTAAAAATAGATCAGGTTGGTTTTCCCGATAAAATGAAGTCTGCATGTAAAACCTCAAAATTGCAGGCAAGTTAAAGATCGGAGATAGAGTTGCAATTTATCCATGGCGAGGATGCGGTTCTTGTTGCTTTTGTGACAAGGGTGACTGCAACTGGTGCGCAGTACGAGACACCTGCTATGGGTTTGGAATTCCTGGCGGGTACGTGGCGGCTCTGTTTCTTTTCTATGTGATTTTGCCACAAAGGAATGAGTTGCATTATTTATCGGGTATATATAACTTTGATAACAAATGTTTGAAAAATTATAGATCTTAAAATCTAATATATATCAGAAGCATAAATATTATTATTACTATTAAAATTATATATTACAGTAAAAAAACATTATAACTGTAATATTTAAGATATGCGAGTCACATCGTGGTTCCTGAGTCTCGTTCGGCAGTTCTTGTTCCTGATTCAGTACCAATGGACGTGGCTTGCATGTTGCCCTGTTCGGGTGTCACGACGTACAATGCACTTAGTCACGTAAAGCCGTTCATTGAGACCGTCCTAAAGTTTCAGGGTAAGACTTTGTGCATAACATTGTGCTATTACCCCTTGTGAGAAACTCAAAAACGGTCAAAACAATAATAGCTGAAATCAAATCACGTCCATCCATAAAACCTAAAGTTAGCATGGCAAACCGTCAGGAACGATTACTGTATACCGAGTCCACAGGAATATAATATACACAGTAAAAATCCTGTGATATAATGAACCTATGACACCGGCCAGTCCACAAGGGATGGCGTCATATTTTTGTATTTAATCTACTCCGTGGCGCTGCTATTAAAAAGGACTTTGTCAATAACTATAAATGGTCTAAATACAATATGACCTGAATATGCGCACGCATACATATGTACAGTTCTGTCTTTCAAATATACTAGCGTTAAAAGTAACAACAACGCAAGTATAATTAAACGTTGCAAACAATCTTGTTAACATTTCTATGCTGTGGTAAACTAAACACGGACCTGTTCATAATTCTTTTCAAAAACTGCATTGTATCACTGATGATGGCATTAGTTGTTGCCGAAACGTTTGATGAATAAAGCATGTCGCTTTTCAGAACTATTTGGGCCAGTATATTTTTGATGAGTATTTTTATGCTCTTTCCTAAAACTTTGCATCAATTTCAAGACAAAGCTTCTCTGTTGATCGTTGGTTCCGGTGGTCTGGGACTTTGGTGTCTACAGATCGCTAGAGCAGTTCTTCCCGCTAACACCAAGATTGTAGTAGCTGATATAGCGGTAAACAAATTCAGTAAACTGATTTCCTACACTTGTTAAACGCAAAACTTATCACAGGAGGAGAAACTGAATACAGCCAAGCAGCGTGGTTGTGACGACACAATTTTGTGGCCGCGTGACTGCGCAGAGGATAAGATCATTGCTGTTACGAAGGACAAAGGTTTGCGTGGTGGGTTTGATGCCGTCGTGGATTTGGTGAACTCGAAGACCACGTCAGAGAGAGCGTTCAACTGCTTGCTAACGGTGGGTTGTTGATCATGCGACATATTTAGCGGAAAAACAGTGGTGATTTCTTTTTTCTGGGTAAATGAAATTAGTAACATGCTTTTAAAATTCACTGTTACTAAAATTCACTGTTGCTCGGATGGAAGACACGGTTCCAATCACGCGTTGTTTAAAAAATGTACAAAAAAGTAAGTTTGTAAACCTATTGATGTCGAAGTAATTTATACTGAAACCAAAAACTCCATTGGCTAAAATGCGAGGTCGGGGGAAAACAATTTGTGTTGGCAATATAATAAGTAGCACTAACAATTGTTCGGACAAATCATTGATGAATATAGTAAGCAGCGAACAATTTTTAGCTTAAACCACAAAATTACCGAATGCTTCGAATTGGAGACATGGGTCGGATTCAGTATTAGTTTCTTTAGAACCCTTACTTCAACCCAAACACACCTGACTATAAACTTTTGCCAATTTTCGCCAACAGTTATTCGCATTTTGGGAGATTCCCAAAACGATTATTTTGTTTCTATGTCACTTAATGACACTAACAACCTGCAGAAATCGAATACTATTTATTTACAGCCTGGAATTCAAGTGATGGTGGGTTTGTTCGGTGGCTCAGGCAACTTTTCTTTGCCTATCATTGCACTAGAATCGAAACGAATCCAAGGTGTTCACGTTGGCAGCCTAAATCAGCTTAAGGAACTTGTGAAGTTAGTAGCGAAACAAAAGGTAAATTTACAAATGGAACATATGTATGCTTTTCTATTTTGTGTTATTGTTGCCGGAAATATAATGACTATGCCAACACAATTTTCACGTTAGCTTACACCTCCGCCGCTACAGTACTTTGACTTGGACGAGGTCAATGATGCCATCAATTTGGTAAAACAAGGAAAGATGAAAGGAAGAGCTATTTTGAAGTTTAACGACTTAATATAAAACAACTATAGTGTAGTACTGTAGAGTTTAGATGTTGGGTAGCAAAGGTGGATTTAGTTGGCTATTTTAGGAAATAATTATTTTTCCTGCAATTTTGGTTTATGGATTTTTTTTCTTAAATCTTTAGTCTGATTTCAATTCGTTGTTTTGTTTCCGTAACGTTTATAAAGTTTTTCTTGTCGAAAATATTGATACAACACAATAATCTTATAAATGTTATTCAAACCACAAGTCTCGCTTCCTTTAAGTTACATGCGATATAGTGTGTAGTGAAGGCGAAACATTAGTCGTAGTTTAATAAAAGCGCATCAAAAACAAAACCGTTTGTTGCATCAAAAAACCAAGCTGTTTATCTTTAGGTGCTTGCATTAGATAAAACTGTAATCAAAGAAGTTCAAGCAAAATGAAGATACGTGCACTCGGTAGTGCATTCAATTTTTCCCACCCCCAACGTTACAAAACAGACTGTTGTGATTGAATGTTAACAGGGTATTAACCAAAAATGTCTCCACGAACTTTATGAATGGAAAGCCATGTTGAGTGATAATTGTGCTTTGGACTCGAATGAACTTGTTCACGTATTTACTGCAACTACTCTCTGCTGCTCCTTCTTTGCTAAAAACAACATCTTGTCAGTCAGCAAAGCTATCATAAGCATGATAGAGACAAGGCCATGGTTTATTGCGAATTTGGAAACAGGGTTCGTGATTCAGGACTGGATGCATTTGTTGCCTAGGCAATCCAAATTACGGAAAGTCTTCGGCATCTTTTGGTCGAAATTTCTGCCACTGGGCTGCGCTCCAAAGCGCTGGTCCAAAGCAGAAAGTGCACATCACAACAAATCCGATCGCCAAATCCTATACACAAAACATGTTTCAAGCTCAGCTGAGCGAATTGGCTTCATGATTCTTGTAAAAAAGTCTTGTAAAAAACCCCTAAGGATGACGTAATGTTCCTTTTTTTGCAGAAGTGTTAGACTGTGTGGTCGCGGAAACAAAATAAAGTGTACATTTTTTACAGATCAAGTTACAGAACAGGTAAAATCGAGCCATGTTATAAAATTTCTAAAAATACATAAAGACTTATTTCGATAAAGTAAATCAATTTAACATAATAACAACCATCGGTTTGGATGGGTTCAAAGGGGGGCGAGTGAATTGCCTTCCGGTCTCAGGGTGCGACAATCGGTGCCATTCTGGACGAGTAACCTTGCTTCTTTTAACCACATGCGTCGCCACCGCGGAACGAAGAAGTTTTTGGAATAACATTCTAAATGCCTATTCCTGATTGGAAAGGAGTTATTGCATTAGAGCAGCAGCCCCCATTTCGGAAGCTCGCACATCTTTACAAGTAAAAAAAGTTTTTGCACGTTACCCACATCATAAATATTGACAACCCTGTTATATCAGTGAAGGTATTTGTGAAGTTGCACTAAACATTCTTCACTATTTTTTTAAATGTCGATTTATTAGCTCGTTTAAACTGGAAGAGTAACTTTCACCACATTGCCATTTCAAACACTATTATCCAATTTATAAATGGACATATATTTAGTACTTTTTCCATTAGGTTCCACAGTTACCGAAGCTTTTTACGACATGCTTGTTTTTGCAGGCAGAAACGCATGGGTTCACACACAAATAAAAACTAATTGTAGGGTGCTGTAAATACACATAAAGAACAGTAGCAGAAATTTCAAATAATATTTTATGTTGTTTATTATATTTGATGAAACAATGGGTAGTTTGTGGTTAAACAGATTATGTCTCAATCTACAAATTTTAAAGTGCTAGCAAGTTAACTGCCGATGATAAGGGTTAGCAATCAATTTACCACAATGTGATCAATGCATCACCAAGACATGTTAAATAAACTGTATAAATTTCATCTAAGTCGTGCATTGTTTAACAATTTGACCCATCCTAGAGGGTTAGTGGGTAACTGCTGGGACTACAAAGGTCAAGGAAAGAAATTATGAACCTCAATGGCATGTTATACAAACTGTATAAATCTCTTATAATTCGAAACTTTTTACAATTTGATCATGTCCTCTTCAGGAAGGGGACCCGTAACTAGTGCCAAAACAAACAAAAAAAACAGTCATACACCCACAACTGACAGCAGAAGATTTCAACAAAAATCTATGTTGATAAACCAAAACACATATCTTTCCTTTTTTCTGATATATCTTTAGCATCGTCAAGGCCGCTTACGCTAAACCGACTAGCTGGTAAACATGTTAAAACAAATCTTCAAACTTATGACCACTTTCACCTTGCTGCCTAATTCTTGGTTCATATAACAGTCCACGCTAGGCACACACATACACACACGCATCAACGCCCATAAACTTTGAAAAGTTCCCAGCAAAGAGGAACAATCAATCGATTGTTGTTAAAGAACGACGGCTCCGTCGCTTCCACGAGTCACGTACGCAATGGTGAGTGTGACTGTTCTGGTAAAGAGCCTTTTTGGCTAGCTCGTGTATTTAATTTGGAATCACGAATCACGGTGATGGGGAACGCAAACAGAGGGGTGGGGCATGTTTGAATAAATGACATTGGCTGTTGAGCTCATGTAGTTGCTTAGCAGTGTCAGATATGTGTTACTAATAATACCGTGGATATACAACTGAGGATGTTAGGAGTTTGATATTACAAGTGGTGATGTGGAATTGGTGATGACGGTACGTGTACATTCAATTCATGTCCGTTTATATCTGTATTTGTTATGTCGGTAGACCGCTTAACTACGTCTTTAACTGAGATATGTTACCTCAGCCTCATTTAGCAGCCATATGTAGTTGATTAGTTTAAAGACTAAAAGACTTTGACAATAAACTAGAGCCTAGTAAAACTGAAATGTTAGCTAGGTAATAACTACCACAATAGTACGCCTTTACCAGATAACTGGCATGCAAAAATGATTTTGCAACTCTTTGTGGGTGCTCAATATGGGTTGTCATCGGCAGTATGGACTCTCAACTAATTTTGAATATAAGAACAATATTGATGCTTTAGTTATGTCCGGCATATAATGTGAATTATCACCCTTTATAGTTTGTCATCCATTGCAAAGGGTTGTTTAATGTGTTCGAACTGGGGTCGAACATGTTCGAATCCCGTTGAGGGTTTCCTCGTCTGCGTGTAGGTGGAGTGCTACTCAATATGTGCAAAAGTATGATGAAATATTGTTAATCCACGATAACGCTTACCTAAAAGAGAGAAGGTTGCATTTTGCAAGAAAGATGGTTAATAATCACTGACACAAAGAATCCAAACGCGCTGACAATGGACAACCAGGTCCAATCAAATTCAAACCAGATTATATGTTATGTAATGATTAGCCAACATTTTTTTTANAGCAGTGTCAGATATGTGTTACTAATAATACCATGGATATACAACTGCGGATGTTAGGAGTTTGATATTACAAGTGGTGATGTAGAATTGGTGATGACGGTAGGTGTGCATTCAATTCATGTCCGTTTATATCTGTATTTGTTATGTCGGTAGACCGCCTAACTACGTCTTTAACTGAGATATGTTACCTTAGCCTCATTTAGCAGCCATATGTAGTTGATTAGTTTAAAGACTAAGAAACTTTGACAATAAACTAGAGCCTAGTAAAACTGAAATGTTAGCTAGGTAATAACTACCACAATAGTACGCCTTTACCAGATAACTGACATGCAAAAATGATTTTCCAACTCTTTGTGGGTGCTCAATATGGGTTGTCATCGGCAGTATGGACTATCAACTAATTTTGAATATAAGAACAATATTGATGCTTTAATTATGTCCGGCATATAATGTGAATTATCACCCTTTATAGTTTGTCATCCATTGCAAAGGGTTGTTTACTGTGTTCGAACTGGGGTCGAACATGTTCGAATCCCGTTGAGGGTTTCCTCGTCTGCGTGTAGGTGGAGTATTGCTCAATATGTGCAAAAGTATGATGAAATATTGTTAATGCACGATAACGCTTACCTAAAAGAGAGAAGGTTGCATTTTGCAAGAAAGATGGTTAAGAATCACTGACACAAAAAATCCAAAACGCCCTGACAATGGAAAACCAGGTCCAATCAAATTCAAACCAGATTATATGGTATGTAATGATTTAGCCAACATTTTTTTTAAAAGAACGCTCCAGACTACGCACCAGTAAAAATGTTGTTCGCGGGTTGATGAGACAATCGGTGGAAGAAGTAATAATCAGTTTATTCACGGTCAACTACTTAAAAGTATATCCAAATATGTAAAGGTTTCAATGCTAAACGTGAGGTGGACGTTATGCTGTCTAATTAAACAGGGCGGCAACCTACCTACTTTCCTATGGTCCCCCGCAGAGAGACCAGTCAACAGAAGTTAGAAAAAGGATGAAAGATTACTGTGCCCTCGAGTGTCCACGGCCAACACGTGGCAAACAAACAAAAAAGTGAGATTTTGCGACATGGTTGTTTAGTGTGAGCCCTGCTCAAACGACTTGCAATCACGAAGGCGTGCGTTTATGTTAAACTGTTACATGCAGCTTTTAGGGTGGTTCACCGTACTAAAATCAATTGCCTGGGTTTTCAGTAAAGGCGTTAAACGATAACTCTGGCCCTGGCTCCGCTAAAGGTACTACAGAACCAATTTGAGTAACATGGCTCAATGCCAGTGCTTGTCTTCTTGGTTTTCCACTATGAACGTTTATCGAAAATGTGTCAGTGGAATACCATGTCAGCAAACAAAGGTTAACCCGGATGCATATCCGAATATTTCGATATTTGGGAATTTCTCAAAAAAAGTGAATATTTATGTCATTAACTTCAGTTTGGGGAGATTCCCTAATGATCGAAAAGTGAAATATCACGCATTATAGGACCTTACATTGTGGTCGCTGCACGTGCACTGCGTGTTGTTGCTTGCAAAACAGTGGCGGCTCGTGCATAGGCACCGTAGAACTGCACAACACCCCTTATTTTTTCTTGATATAATGGATAAAGTCCTTTTTTCTTTAATTCTTTCTTTATACTTGTAGAAGTACCATGTTTAATCGTTTTGCTTGATATCAATTACCATTACACCACTTGCGCACAAAAAAGAATTCACTATGGTGTCATAAAGGTCCATGTTGTGAAAAAAATACAAAAACCTTTGCATGGAACTGTGCGCTTCACAGTTCCAGCTGCGTGGTTTTGGCTGCTGTGCGCATAAAGGCTGATTCACACCAGATGCGTCTAGAGGTTTGCGGTACGATTTTTGATCTCGCGGCAAGCAGCGGGCACTTATACCAGCCTGGAACAAAGTTTATCTATCAGACGCGGCCAAAGTGTTTTATATTTGATAGATAGACTGGTTCCGGCTGGTGTAAACGCCCCGCCAACAGAGGACGCACCATTTATTCGCATAATGTGCGTAAAAATGTGCGCGCACATTAGATCGAAAATGTGCATGCACCGAAATGTGCGCGCACATTTAATTTTTGTGCCGTAAAATGTGTACTTTCACCCAAATATTATGTCCGAAATTCAGGGTTTTACCTACAAAAATTTGTAGTTTCAAAGTATTGGTCCCAATTTAATATAGTTGTAAATTTTCAGCGCCTAAATCCCAGCAGATAAAATATATTCAACGATTTGTTTGCAGGGGCGTGCAAGACGCTTTTTAGTATAGAAGCTCTTGGTCACACACCTAGGTACCCAATGCGCACATTGTGCACATATACCGCGTGCACATTTTTCCTCCTGCACATTTCGCGCACATTGTGCACTTTTTACCTATGCACATTTTCGCGCACAATGTGCGAAAAAAGTTCGCATCCCCGTCTCTACCCCGCTGCCGACCTTGGCCTGGCGTGCTGGAGGAAGGTATAGCGTATCGGTACTCCGCGTGTGTTGTGCTTAAAACCGCTTGCTAATATATTTTTAAATGAATAGATCAAGCTTAAACTGTAGGTTATTTAGGAAAAAAACGTTTGGCTTGTTATTTTAGGATTAATGTTCTGATTAGATATTTTTTATGCCTGCTTAATTGTTTCCTTTTACAAAACATTGAAACAAAGGGTAAAAATTTCTGGAGAAGCACCCCCACTTATTTAGCTACGAGCCGGCACTGGTGCTTAATGCATTTGACATTTGGCAATATAGCAACCACAACCAGCAGTCGTTTTGCTTCGTACTCCGTCTTACGATGTAACATGACGAGATGTGAGCGGCAGTGACTATAACGTAACATCGCGGATATCAGCAATTGTTCCAGAAGTTAGACTCGGCTCCTACTTGTAGGCNACAAATACCAACAATTTTGTCTTAAATTTTAACTCCAGCAAATCTACACAAGTCAAATATGTGGTTGTGAATAGGAGGCATGAAAACAAAATTATTCCGCTGGCCTATATTTCTGCCAGGACTTGACCAGGCACAAGGCAGGCCCAAAAGTGAACGCTGTCATGGTTATAAAACCTATTACAATGTCCTGTGAAAAAAGAAATATATTATTAAAAGGCCTTTTGACATTAAAGCATTTTTTCAACAGAACAGATAATTTTGAGTTTGGTATTTTCCATCGAAAATCTATGTGTTGCAGATCAGGGTTGCATTTTTTAGACTCAGTTGAAAAATTCTGGGATCAAGATTCCCAGGATTTTAGCAGTCTCCCAATAAAGTAATAGAACAGTGCATTGATTAGTTATTATTTGCTTCTCAGACATTTAAAACCTCAAAAGCCAGGATCACAGACATTGTGTTGTGTTAAAAACTCAACGTTTTTGAAAACAACACTTTATAACAAGATCAAATTGGTGTTTTACAGTCTTTTTACATGTATCACTCCATGAACAGCTTAGTGATATATAAATGCCCCCCCAATAGACAAAAGCTCTCCATCAAATTTTGTAATTGTACATTAAGGTAGGCTCCCATAGAAAAAATCTGTAAGTCTTACATCCAGTTTGGTTGCTTGCCCAGCCCACCTAAATTTTGGGCTAGCGATGCTATTGTATCCCGACCTTATATCAGAACACAAGGGGATTTTTTATCCAGTTGAAAATACTCTCATTGTGTGACAAAGCAAGTAGCAACCGCTTTTTTTAATGTTATTGTTCACAGGACAGGATCTCTTACAACTTATGGCAATAATTTACTTACTATATGACCAATCCCTAAGCATGTTGCATTTAATTCCAACGTCAATAATTTTTTGTCAACCATCAGCAAAATAGAATGAGACCTTATGCACAATGATGAGGCAACATGTGAAAAATGCATTTAAGCATATGTGTGCATGAGACATTATTAATTGTTCTCTCTATTTTCATGGGCACCTTTTGTACAAAACATCATGCAACAGGCAATCCCTAAACAGTTCTAAAAAAAGTTAAATAACCAACAAAGAAGATTGAATTGTGAAACAAGCTTCTGCTTAAACAATACACAAAAACAACAACTTACCATAGGTTTAAATGGATTGACGGAGTCTTTGTAATGAAGAACACCGGTTCTAAACCTTGGGCTATCTGGACGCGTTACTTTCGTTCTCCTTGGTACATATGAGACAGCTAGTCTGGTCAGTTGCCTCAACATTTTAAACTGAACAATGGTCAAACCTAAACCACAAAGATAAAAAGCGTGTCTAACATTTGATCGCCCTCAGACAAACCGCATAAAAAGGAAAACTTACCACTACCAAAAGAATTATTTTTGTTCTCGACCTTGAAAGTTTGCTGCAACTGTTCTGAAATTTCGGTGAATGTGGTCCGCAATATTTCGCTCTAACGAACAACACATAGAAACAAAACTTTTAAAACGGTCGGAAAACACATTTGGTTTACAAATAACTTCAACACCGAACACATATGTATGAATAAAAAATAGAAAATGTTTGAAATGCAGAACCCGAAAAAACAAACATTCCGCTTATTTACCAGCTTTTGAATATAACAGTGCTACATTTTTAGTTTCGTCAATAAAACTACACACTTATGTTCGTCACGATTATAATGTTTCGCACTAGCTATAATTTTCCTGTATTGAACCGTGTATCTGGTGTTAAAATCTATGAAAAAACCTATGATTCAGATTATATCACCCATGCAGAATTTGTTACCTAAAACGTATGTTGAAATGTTGACAAACTAAACCACGTGCACGTGTAACGCGTGGTTGATTTCATTTGCGATTGCTGTGAACTTGATTTTGTGAGACACTGCATGTAAAATAGGATGTGTGTGTGTGTGTGATATAAGTTTGTAGTTTGAAAGTCTGAAAACGATGTTAAACTTTCTGTTGTCTATTAAATAGCCACAAAAAAGGTATGTCATGTACATGATGTACTCCTGCCCTGTTTTGTTTTTAAAACTTATTTATGTACTTAATCCTGGTGAATGCAGGTAGCATTTGGATTTTTTCTGTAAAATAAAACCTAAAGGATCTACGCACTGAACTTCTTGTGTGAAGATAATGGGTGAGTCTTCAACATCGTGTGCTGAAGAGCCAACCCAGAATGACCAACCAACTGTGCTAATCGTTCTGGGTATGGCTGGATCAGGAAAAACCACTTTGGTCCAGGTATAAACTCAAAACAACCATGTTGAAGGTGTCGACATATTGACATGCGTACCAACTCCTTTTTGGGATAAATTGTTGGTTTGTTTACTTTCTTGTTTAGTCGCAGCATTTATACCAAACAATACAGTTGTGCCCACCTGATACTGATTGGTATCTTTTGTGTTGCATCGCAGAGACTTACTGCTCACCTGCATTCACAACAACTTCCACCTTATGTCATCAATCTTGATCCAGCAGTTAGTGAACTTCCCTTTCCTGTGAATATTGACATTCAAGACACAGTAAATTACAAAGAAGTTATGAAACAGTATGGTTTGGGTCCAAATGGTGGAATCATGACCTCATTGAATTTATTTGCGACCAAATTTGACCAGGTAGCAGATGTAACATTTAGCAATTTAGGTTCGTAACTCAGACATGCATTTGTACATAAAACAGTACAATATTGGTTAAACATATAAAAATGCTTACAATTTTAATTCAAGCTTGTCAGTAATTTTAGGTAATGACTCTTCTCCAAAAGAGATCTTCTGAAGTCAAGAACATTGTTATTGATACTCCAGGGCAGATTGAAGTATTTACATGGTCAGCATCGGGTGCAATCATAACCGAAACTCTGGTAGGTGCAAACTTTTTTACTGGGATGAATGCAAATAAGCATTACATTAATGGTTCTAAGCATTTGTTTGAACAATAGCACTCTTTGCCAATGATTTATTGGTTATTATGGGTCCCCTTCCATGAAGGGGACACATATTGTTTTTACTCTGTTTTTTTTCTTTTTTTCTTTTTTTCTGTCTAACGCGAGTTTGTTCCCACGTTTTGGTCATGAAGGAGTTGTCCGAATTTCTTCAAATTTTCACACATGATAGATGTGTATCTGAAGTTGTGCACTGTCAACTTTTTACCCCAATTCACCCATCGGTTCACCCACAGGCCCCCAAAATGTAAAATTTTTAAAACAGCTATATTTAACACAGTAAGTCACCTAGAAGTTTCCTATTTTGATAGTTGATACAATGCAAAGTGTTTTAAAGTTTTTTGTGACTTTTATTTGGATTCACCAATTTTTTACCTTTTTAACCCCAAATATTTAGTTTTTTGTTTACATGCCCTTTACTTTAGACATACTAATCCAAATGTATTGAAATTTAGGACGGATATATGTAGGGTGCTTCTTATAGGTTGTTTAAAATTTTAGCCTGATCGGTCAAGTATTTACCCTTGCAGCCGCAAATACGTGTATAACAGCTGGCTGTTTTGCTCCAAATGCAACACGACCTGACGCGAGGGAGTGATTGACGATTTTACGACTCAAGCGGCGCAACGCTCAGCGGTTGGTCACAGGCCGCTACTTTACACATAAACGGGCGTTCATAGGGTGCGGCCAGGCGGGCGTTTCATTTTAATTGTCTTGTTTTATGACGGACGAAGCTCAGCTGTTTATTTTCTGGTTTAGGTGATTGCGTAGCGTAAACCGAAATGCGTCTGCTAAATAACGTTGTAAAGGTGATACATTACAATAACTTTGCTTTCAAATACAGTTTTACTCTATTGTACAAAAGCACGTAAGCGCGTGGTTAGTTGGGAAAGAAGCTTAATGTTATTGTTGTTGAATTTATAGCGCATTACTGAAACCGCGCTGAAGAGATTCGTTAAGGGTTTGTTGCGGCTCGGCCAAAGGTCACTGTAGGTCAAACTGTTGGGTAATGTGGCTGTGGGGTTTAAATTATGCTGTTTACAGTAAGATTGTAATTGGCATAATGTAAAAAATGATTTGGTTAGAATATATGTGGACATCTTTACTTTTTGTTTTCCCACCGATTTTTAAACTGATCACATCCTAAAACATCGCTACTATTCAGAAACTTCATGTGTGTGGGGACCCATATGTTTATGCTAGCAGAAACAATCATGTCATAAAATGCCAAGGGACTTTGGGACCCAATGTTATACAGACATTGAATATATATCCAACGTAATGAAGGAAATGGTACAAATGGAAAACATCAATTTGGGGTGGTAGTGTATGTGGAATGAAAATATGGAGAATGCCACCTCTCTAGTTTTATTTACATTAAACAGCATTGATAATACAAATTCGTAAACCACCTCGCGTTCCATACTTGTTTAAACGAATACTTGTTGCTATCATCAGTATAATAAAATGTATTTACGATATATAAGTTTTATGACAGTCATGTTTTTTAATTATGGGTCCCCTCCCACGAAGGGGACACATATTGTTTTTACTCGTTTTTTTTTCTGTCTAACGCGAGTTTGTTCCCATGTTTTGGTGATAAAGGAGTTGTTCAAATTTCTTCAATTTTTCACATATGATAGATGGTTATCTGAAGTTGTGCACTGTCAACTTTTTACCCCAATTTACCCATAGGTTCACCCACAAGCCCCCAAAATGTAAAACTTTGAAATGGCTATATTTAACAAAGTAAGTTACCTAGAAGTTTTTTATTTTGATAGCTGGTAGAATGCAATGTATGGGGGGGTATTTTGTGACTT
>QXVZ01019830.1:0-11921 GCA_008931825.1 Phallusia fumigata | reverse complement strand
CTATTCAGAAATTGCATGTGTGTGGGGACCCATATGTTTATGCTAGCAGAAACAATCATGTTATAAAATGCCAAGGGAATAAGGGACCCAATGTAATGTGGGTATTGAAAATATATCCAATGTAATAAAGAAAATGATATATGTGGAGAACATCATTTTGAGGTGGCAGTGTATGTGGAATGAAAATATGGAGAACACCACCTCTCTAGTTATATGTACATTGTTTTCACTCTGTTTTTCTTTGTTTCTCTACCTGCAGCTTGTCCATGAACTTTTGACATGAAATGTTTGATAGATTTGGATGAAACTTTCACAGCCAGTAGATATGGTAATATTGATGTGCCTTAGTGTTGGTTAACCCCACAGAACTAGTGGTTACCCCGCTAGCCCCCTAAAATTGGTATAATTATTAAACCATGTTCGAATTGGATGAAATTTACACAGTTTGTAGAACATGCCATTGTGGTGCATCGATTTCTTTGTTTGACCCCATAACCCCAGCAGTTACTCTGCTAAACCCCTAAAATGGGTCAATTAATAAGCAATAATGGAATTTGTTGAAATTTACACAGCTTGTAGAACATGCCATTGTGATGCATCGATTTCTTTGTCTGATGCTATAGCTCTATCAGTTACCATGCTAAATTAAATTGATATTTAAATGTAAATTGGGTCAAATCATTAAATTGGGTCAAATCATTAAACAATGTTTAAATCAAATGAATTTTATTCAGTTTGTAGAACTTGTCATTGGGGTGTATCGAAATAATAATTTAAAGCCATGGCCCATGCAATTACCCTGTTAGCCCCCTGAAATAGGTCATATTTAAGGCCAAAAGTTTATAAGGTTTGTATATTTTATGAAACTTATTTAAAATATCTCCTACTATTTTGACATGTGTATAGATTGATGCATAATCCCCTACTTGGTATGGGACCCATGCATTTCTGCCTACAGAAACAATCATGCCATAAACAAATTTACTGTGGGATCCAATAAAAAATAATGCAGTAAAATATATCCTTTTATGTGGAATGGCAATACAGTGAAAGGCCCTCTTCGACTTTAACTCAAGCTTATTTCATTTCAGGCATCCACCTTTCCAACAGTTATCATTTATGTAATGGACACAGCAAGGAGCACCAATCCTGTCACATTTATGTCAAACATGCTTTATGCCTGTAGCATCCTTTATAAAACCAAGTTGCCGTTCATTGTTGTAATGAACAAGGTGAGTATAATGTTCCTGGTCTTAGACAATCCTTAAAAGCCTCAAAACATTTAGTGATTTTTAGAAGCAGATTAATTAGGTGTTTTATGTTTAGTAAAAAGATTCCAAAGTGACTGTTTAAAATTGACGATGATTTTACACATTTCAGACAGATATCGTTGACCACAGCTTTGCAGTGGAATGGACAACTGACTTTACAGTATTTCAGGATGCATTAAGTGCTGACACCAGCTACATGTCAAACCTTTCGAGATCCATGAGTCTTGTGCTGGATGAATTTTACAATACCTTAAAGGTTTTTACCAAAATCTGTAATTGTACCAACATTGCATGTAAATGCTTGATCATTATTGCAGCTGGTGGGATTTTCAGCTGTTACAGGAGCTGGAACAGATGACCTTCTGAAGGCAGTAAAAGAGGCACATGAAGAATATGTGAAGTAAGCAGTTTAACTACATATATTGTATTTTAAAAACTTTGGTGTAAATTTGTGAAATTTTTATTAGACAACAAAATGCAAATATAGTTTTTACAACATAATTTTTTGGCAAATATTTTGGGACAGCATTTTACTTTCTTATTCATGTTACTGATATTGATGACAGAATGTTTTGCTAGTTTTGGTAATAAATAAATGTCGTGTTTGAAGGGAATACAAACCAGAATATGACAAGTTACGAGAAAGACGCATGAAAGAAATGAAAAAGAAAGAGCAAGGAAAATTGCCCACTAATGCAGGTAAGGAAGCATTACTAATAATGGTCTTTTGCATGGTAGTAAAATCGTTGCACACATGATAGTTATTTTAAGTTGTGCTCTGTAAATTCTGACCCCAGTTGACCAACCAGTTATCTTTGAGGCCCCAAATTATTAAATTAAAAAACAGCAATATTTAATAAAGTGAGACACCCAGAAGTTTCATATGTTAATAGTTGGTACAATACAAAGTATTTGAACATATTTTGTAACTTTTAGTTGGATTCACCCATTTTTCATCTTTTTAAACCGCAAACTGGCAACAATTGCTTTTTCAAACTGAGACTTATATTTTGATGGAAAGGTCCTTGAATATTTTATTTGTAATGTCTTAATTTGTTCAGAGCTGGTTGCAGAGCCGGGTATTGTAGTAACTCGTGGTGGTGATGGTGCTGGTGAGGATACATCAGACAGCTCAGATGCAGATGCAGGTATAATAAAAATATTTGTTAAGAATACATGTTTGAAACTAGACTCCTAGCTATATTTAAACAGTTTGCAACTTTATTTTGCCAAGTAGATTGTCAAGAGCCAGAGCTTAATTATTAAATCCAAATCCAAAAGCATTTTTATGCGTCCCTTCCTGAAGGGGACACATATTGTTTTCACCCTTTTTTTGTCCCCTGCAGTTTGTCCATGCACTTTTGTCATGAAATGTTTGATGGATTGGATGAAACTTCTACAGCTGGTGGATATGGTCAAGGCAGTGTGTCATGAATTTAGTTTAACCCCATAGCCCCAGTGGTTATCCCGATAGCCCCCTAAAAAGGGTGAAATTATTAACGATCTCCGAATTGAATAAAATTAGGATAGTTTGCATAAAATGTCATTTTGGTGCAATGTTTAATGTTTTTTACACTATAGCCCCAGCAGTTACCCCACTAGCCCCCAAAAATGGGCAAATAGTTAAACAATCTCCAAATTGGATAAAATTCAGACAGTTTGTATACCATGTCATTGTGGTGCACTGATTGCTTTGTTTATGTCTATAGCCTCGACATTTTTTTAGAAAAACGCAACTTGTAGAACTTTGCATGTGTGGGGACCCATGCGTTTCTGCCAGCCGAAAGAATCATGTCATAAATAGAGGTAACTATAAGACCAATATAAAATAATGTGGGGAATATATCCTCTTTTAATATCGGGTAATAGTGTATGTAGAATATCTATTTTTGGTAAGCCACCCTTCTAGTTAATTTTGTCGTTTCCAACAGATACTGAGGAGGCAGAGGAAGATTCATTCATGAGATTTTTGGATGCTAAAAAAACTTCTGCTTCGAAGACGTGATAATGGGGTTGTACGCATTAAAGGATAAGCGACAACATGTCTTTGCCATTAGGTGGCAGTGAAGAGATGACAAACCGCCAAGAGAGGTTGCGACAGTTCAGCAATAAAAAACTCTGAAAAGTCTGGTGTTTTTTGTATAGTAGGAAAATTGTATTTTTTGCGGATTGCTGAAGAAAAGCTTAGAAACTAAGNAGATTTTTGGATGCTAAAAAAACTTCTGCTTCGAAGACGTGATAATGGGGTTGTACGCATTAAAGGATAAGCGACAACATGTCTTTGCCATTAGGTGGCAGTGAAGAGATGACAAACCGCCAAGAGAGGTTGCGACAGTTCAGCAATAAAAAACTCTGAAAAGTCTGGTGTTTTTTGTATAGTAGGAAAATTGTATTTTTTGCGGATTGCTGAAGAAAAGCTTAGAAACTAAGAACAAACAAAAACCGTTAAAAAAAATGAAAAAAGATCCTTGAGAGGAAAAATTTACTGTTTTGCAAAACATTTTTGCGTAAGAACGCACCTTTTAGCCCATTTTACATTTGTTAAACTGTTGTTGTTTAAATAATTGCACATTTGCAGGCTTTATGAAAACATTTTTTGTGACACTCAAACAGTAGTTGTACCGCGTCGACTCGTGGTATGACGCCGTTATGATCATTGTGTTGTTTGTTTGGACCAACAGCAACGTTTTAAAGCGGCTTTTTTGTGTTCATCCTGCGATAATTATCCAACACGCTTCCCTTGTTAAAAGCTTAATTGACTTACGTTATCCGCGCCTTTAATGGTTTTGACAAAAAAACAATACAACCAATCAGAATTAACCGAATTACGTCATAACCGTTAAACAGGTCTTAATTGAAATATTGTTCGCCTTCACCAATTTGTAAAACTTTTTGCCTACACATTACTGCTTAACCTAGAGTTAACTAAGTATAGCGCACTCCATCACGAAGGTCCAGAAGTCGCAAAGACGTTCGTGGAACATAGAAATTACACGATTTTGCTGTTATCAAATTCATACCGGACTGAAAGAAATTTGTCAGCATAATTTTTTTGGCAACACCAGTTGAAGCAAATAAGTGCTGATACGTTATTGAGGTTTTAAGGTTTTTAAGTTTTTTCTGTGAATTTAAGAGACTTAAAAGTTGTCATTTTCGGCGTAGTTAAGTTTTTTTTATTTTTAAAATAAAGTCAGTCTGTTAAACTTCCGTTTTAGATTGGTTGCAGACGCGACAGGTACTTTAATCCACTGTCGTTTGCACCACTCCACGCTAAATGCTGCAAACTTGCAGTTGCACGGTGCTGACGGCTTGTTTGGAATTCCCCCGACACGGTTCGCTGCTGGCGATTGCGTTGCACGATAAACAAACCTCAGGTGTAACGTCAGTGTGTTGTGTTGTTACGCCTGTTCACGGTTGGTTGGTCTTTTTTCTGGATGTTGGATTTTGAACTTTTTAAATCTGTCCACCTTGGTGTATTTATTACCTTCTCTGCTAATAACAGTTTCGAGGTTGTAAAGAATATTTGCGATTTTACACACAAACACGATAAGCTATCTACAAGTTTAAACGTCCAACAGTGAAAGTTGACATTTGGGTAGAAATAAAGTGCTAAGCTAATTGNAACGAATACCGTTAAAAAAATGAAAAAAGATCCTTGAGAGGAATAATTTACTGTTTTCCAAAACATTTTTGCACAAGAACGCACCTTTTAGCCTATTTTACATTTGTTAAACTCTTGTTGTTTAAAAAATTGCACGTTTGCAGGTTTTTTGAAAATATTTTTTGTAAACAGTAGTTGTACCGCGTCGACTCGTGGTATGACGCCGTTATGATCATTGTGTTGTTTGTTTGGACCAACAGCAACGTTTTAAAACGGCTTTTTGTGTTCATCCTGCGATATTTATCCAACACGCTTTCCTTGTTAAAAGCTTAATTGACTTACGTTATCCGCGCCTTTAATGGTTTTGACAAAAAACAATACAACCAATCAGAATTTACCTAATTACGACATAACCGTTAAACAGGTCTTAGTTGAAATATTGTTCGCCTTCACCAATTTGTAAAACTTTTTGCCTACACATTACTGCTTAACCTAGAGTTAACTATGTATAGCGCACTCCATCACGAAGGTCCAGAAGTCGCAAAGACGTTCGTGAAACATAGAAATTACACGATTTTGCTGGTATCAAATTTATACCGGGCTGAAAGAAATTTGTCAGCATAATTTTTTGGCAACACCAGTTGAAGCAAATAAGTGCTGATACGTTATTGAGGTTTTAAGGTTTTTAGGTTTTTTCTGTGAATTTAAGAGACTTAAAAGTTGTCATTTTTGGCGTAGTTAAGTTTTTTTTATTTTTTAAATAAAGTCAGTCTGTTAAACTTCCGTTTTAGATTGGTTGCAGACGCGACAGGTACTTTAATCCACTGTCGTTTGCACCTCTCCACGCTGAATGCTGCAAACTTGCAGTTGCACGGTGCTGACGGCTTGTTTGGAATTCCCCCGACATGGTTCGCTGCTGGCGATTGCGTTGCACGATAAACAAACCTCAGGTGTAACGTCAGTGTGTTGTGTTGTTACGCCTGTTCACGGTTGGTTGGTCTTTTTTCTGGATGTTGGATTTTGAACTTTTTAAATCTGTCCACCTTGGTGTATTTATTACCTTCTCTGCTAATAACAGTTTCGAGGTTGTAAAGAATATTTGCGATTTTACACACAAACACGATAAGCTATCTACAAGTTTAAACATCCAACAGTGAAAGTTGACATTTGGGTAGAAATAAAGTGCTAAGCTAATTGTTTCAAGAGTCAAGTCAAGATCGTGCCAGGTTAAAATAAATTGGTAAAATTAATGTACAAAGTATTTTTACGGGCTTACCGTTGTGGTGGCTACATTTTTAAACGGTGCATAAGCTGGCTTTTTGTTTTACGTTTTATTTTAGTGAACGGCAAATTCGCCCGCAGATACCTAATTAATCGCGACACCCTAACACGTTTTGTTTATTGACATTTCAAGTTTGCAATTTTTTCACTCGTTTCCTAAAAACTCCACATGAGTTACTATCCTTCAGCTGGCGCGCTTGGATTGCATTTAACGCGCGTTCATAAGCTCCCCCACAAGCTGATGCGACCTGTGCCTTTTGGAGGTTTAACCCCCCAAAACTAGACCACCACAACGTCAGAGGCCCCGTTTGCTGTTAGGATACCATGTACATGCCGAAAAACGTATCGGCATCTCGGTCAGTGACAAGTTGTGAATGATGACCGGTGTTAGTTTCCACATACAACCTATCCATCTTGTGTAGCTTAACAACTGCCCCGTGGTGTGAAACTTTGAGACCGAAATTGTCGCCCTGATCTGGTCGCTCGTTTTCCTGCTCTTCCATTCCCAAGTAGTAGTTATTTTCCAGAACTGTGGTGTTAATAGGCGAGCCCCAAGGACTCAAATGTAAGCTGTGTCGATGTAGAGAACGTTTTTCTGAAACGCAAAAAATACTTAAATAAACTAGATAACAGAATTGATTGAAACCTTGGCGGAAGGGGAAAAAACTTCATGCTATTTTTATTGTTATTATTATTTAGTTACCTTGTAATCCAATTTTCTGGTAGACTACGCAATTATATTTTAAGGGTTCATACTTTGGATGATACATATGCGCTTTAATAGTTCAACTGTAAAAAAGCGTTTTGACAAATTTTGCACTTGGAATGTAAGCAATGCTTACTGTGTCGATTGTATTGAAACTTGACTTGGCTGTATATGTAGTATCTTCCCGCCTTAGGCACTGTCAGAAAGTTTTTGGTAAGATTAACCCCACTGCAGAGAAAGGTTTTTCCGGCTTCTTGGTGCCTCCAGTAAGTAACCATTTGTTGGACTCGAGCTGAACATAATGCATCTTGAGGAGTTTTTAAAGCGTGGTTTATATTAATTGCAATTAAATTTCGCGAATGTCGAATAAGGCAACCAGTGTTTATTCTTTAGGCAAATATTATGAAATAAGAGGAGTGTATGCGACGAGAAAGCTATCGAAAAAATTTTAATTTAAGGTGAACAACGGACGCTTAAGCGAAAAGGAGTTTTTTTTCCCACAAATGCATGATGTTAATATTGACTCACTTTTATAATGGCTAATCGTTGGTATTATAGTGTCCAATGAAAACCTTAAAAATCGTAGTGCAAATTACACATTATACCTTTTTTCGTATGGTTTGTGTGGTTTTTAGATGCTGTGACGTGGCCAACTGGTCTCTTTACGTCCAAGTAGGCATCCTGTGCTCCTTTATTGTCGTTGTGAATTAACCTTCGCACCACTGTTGAAAAAGTATTGATTAAGTGGTAAGAGCAACCTAAAACGTTAATAATACATAAATTTGTTGGCAGTAGTTTCAATAAAAACGCACCCCCTGTAGTGTTTCAAAAATGTTCAAAATTATTCCTACCTCTGAGACAGTCGTGTGTTTCGGGAATGACGTCACACTTCTTTCGTACATCATGGAAAATCTTTTTTACGTGCTGCAAACAGGACAGAAAAACAGATATAAACAACAGTGCAGTCAATCTATAATGTCAAAATTTTGATTTGTGAAAATGTAAAACGTTGCAGATAGTTGACAACAAAACCGGAACTTACTTTCACTGCCTTTTTTCCTAGGGGTTTCGGTTCCGAAATTAAAGCAACTTTCAGATTCGATTCACGAACATGAAGGTGCTTCTGTACCGATTCTATAAAACACTCAAATTCATAATCGTTTGAACATCTTAATTAAAGACTTCGCTATTGACATTCGATGCTGTCGCGTTTATGTATTACCTTGCTGTTCGATTGAACAAAGCGTTTGTTGTTACTGTCAACAGAGTGACATTGTCTGGCTGATTACTCCACGATTTGTGTCAAGTAAACAGTAGTACAAACACCAAGAATTCATAGCGAATACATTTAAAGACTGTAAACTAAAGGTTAGAGACAGCAAATGTTGGGTTAACAGACAGGTAAGAAAACTTTACT
This sequence comes from Phallusia fumigata, assembly GCA_008931825.1. Lineage (NCBI taxonomy): Eukaryota > Metazoa > Chordata > Ascidiacea > Phlebobranchia > Ascidiidae > Phallusia > Phallusia fumigata. The sequence continues at coordinate 3,645 of QXVZ01019830.1, read as the reverse complement.
TACCCACAAGGCGAGACAGCTCCTCTGCTTCATTCCAGGCTATGTGGAATGCAATTCCATATGCCAACATACAGCAAAGCAGAGAACCCACAGGAAATAACAAGTTCAACTTTTTCATTCTGAACACAGCGCTAACATCAGGATCGCACAGTAGTTGGTTGCCACAGACTGTGAAGCAAATGTCAATAGCAAAACCTTTTCAGTTCGCCAAACGGGAACCAACGGCCCTTTTTCGTTGTAAGCGGAACCTTTGCACTGGTTGACAACCTAAACGACTACAACAGTTGGTTTTGGACATCTTAAGGCGAGAACATGGCAAAAATCATGGGTAAATCAAAGGTTGTAGAAGATATAACTAAGTCCGTTTTTATAACTGTTGGGTTTTACATGACCGCACTAGTGGTAGTAGCAGTGTACGCAGTAAGTATGCAGGAGCAATACAAATACAAGCTTGCAGAAATTGAGGGTCAAAATTGCTGGGACTGCTGCAAGAATGGCAGTACTGATTCTTTGTGCGAACATTGTAACCTGAGGTATGTTTACAAATATACATGTTTGTACAAGTAAAGCCTTGGGTGTAAGACTTTGTACACCTTGTGTTGCAGTCAAGGCGTTTGTGATCTACTTGCAAGTCGAAGCGTGGCGAGTCAGAAGTTTTATTCCGAACGAGAAATTGAACAGGTTAGTGGCAACTGCATGTATTTTAAGATTTTGAATAAAAATCGTCACGCGTTTGACGTTTTTATAACGCGTTTTTTACTGGGAATCAGATTGTCGAAGGTGAACAACGACTACTTTTTGAACATTGGAAACTAAAAGAAGGTAAGAAAATAACGTTGAATTAACATAACGCATCATGCAACTTTACTTTGTTTGTTTTGATTTAAAGCAGTTTGTTGTTTAGCATGACACATGTTGTTGCATATATATTCACTGTTAATGGCTCTAATACGGGAACCTATTTCTGCAGTGGGAAAAAAACTGAAAGAAGATAAAGCATACAAAGATATTCGTAATGAACTTTACAGCACCATTATTGGAACTTCACGACGACCTGCAGCTCACCTGACATGTAAAGATTCGTCTATTTTGATCTCAAAAGGTTTGTTTAAACTTAAGTAACTTGTGACATTTATTTGTTCGATGTGGGACAGTCACATACATTTTCGCACGCATAAACTAAAACGCTAAACCTTGTAAAAATGTGTATTTGAGCAGGTGATTATCAATACATACAAGAGTGGCAAACTGACGAAGGTGCCGAGACCGTGTTTGTCAGTGGCATCGATGGCAATTCAACCACAGGTCAGGTGACTATTAAGAAGCCAGGAAAATACAGCATTCATCTACATACGTCGTTTACGATAGGACCTGCATCCGATACAACGTAAGTAAAATTCGTGCACTGGACACTTAAGCACAGACCTTACTTGGGCAAAGCACAGAATATACACTAATATGTTGAATACAGTAATTAATTTGGCATTTATTTTTGACAAGTTTTGCAATTTGTTTGTTTTTAATCCGCCCCTGCTCATGGTCTGCACAGTGCAAATTTCTGCCCTTTTTATCCACAAAATAAGCTTCTGTCTGCACTTCGTTTTAAGTCTAGCGACAACTAGAAAGTTAACGCTAATTTTGGTCATAGAAAACCTTACGTAATCGCTCAAGAAGTGAATCTGCTGGACCACGGAACATACAGAAAAGCTCCATTATTGGAGGCAAGCAAGGTCATACAGTGTAGCACGAACCGCAACGAAACATTAGACTCGAGTGTAGTCCGTGAACTCAACCAACACAACACTCTCGAAGTACGCCTGAAAGTTCCCGAAAATGCAAAACTCTCGAAAAAACAATGCGACACATATTTTGACGTGGTTATGGTGTAAGCATGTGTTTCATGTTTTTAATACCTGTGTTTGCTTTCTTGCATGCTTTAACGATTGTCAATCGTTTCGTGTACGACTCACGTCCTTTGTTGGGGAATTTTGCTTGTTTATGGTGCTGTACTTTAAGGAACCTTGCTTTTTTAATACTTGTGCATAGTTTTTATTTGCGTATCGTTTATGCATTTTTATGCGGCACGTGTTCTTTTTTTTAAAAAACACTCATCCAATTGAATTTGGGTTTTTTGGCAACTGTGAATTCCAACAGCACTTTATCAGACACGGCGTAACGTTGAATGTTTTATCGTTGATTTATAACGTTTGGAGTCTCATCTGCTCCTCGTTTTATTTTTCGAAATAAATAAGTCAATCGTTGTATCTCTGTCAGTGTAAAACCAAACTCTCGAGTCACAGCTCTGGCGCCAACGTAATGTACGGAAGGAAGACGACAATGACCAGATGTAGTAATCGCAATATTTGCTTTTACGCCATCATATGTAAACCTTCCCTATTTAATGACCGTAGTCGCAATACCACCGCTACGGTGTATTTGGATATTACTTCAAATTTAGTTCCTCTCGATGGTTGCGTCACCTCTTTCGGTTCTCATGTCTACATTACATTTGTTGGTCGGCAAGTCAATATCGTTGACTAAAAAAATAAAACCTCAATTGGAAATAATGTATAATTTGATTCGTTTCAAACGACGCATGTCTACAGCTTGTCTGTTATGAACCTCAAGAAGAGCTGACGTAAAACAGGTTTCGATGTCAATATTAGTGTCGTGACATAATTTGGTGATACCGTACTATCCTTGGAAAACTCCATTCTTGCTTTGAAGATCAATAATGAAAGGTGCTCTTGTGTTTTACCCTCCAGCGTTTCGGTTCCCTATTTTGGCGATACCATTCTCTCGCCTAACATACCTGACAAACATCGACGCGCAGCCCGTTTAACGTCAGAGCATGCTTTCTAAAATCGGTCTTTTGTCGTGTGTTCGATTTTGCGTGACAGGAAGAATGGATAAAAGACGGTTTGAATCGGTTTTTTTTCTTGACCTGGCCGCAATGACAAATTCATGTTCTTGTGCAATGGTAATCACAACGCTTTAAACGGTGGTGATACCGTGGGTTTCATGTGCTTATTTCTGTTTTGTTTCATCTCTTGGGTTACATTATTATTTTATCGATCATGAAACTTCACTACGTGGTTGTACTGGATTTATGGTCACGCACTTGATTGTCTGTTCGGTAGTGAACAAAAATAGTGAATTCAAACGCCAGCTTTTTTTAAACTATTGCTGCCTGTACAACAATGCAGAAAGCTAAAGTGTAAACTCCCAAACTGGTAGGACTTTTATACACTCACTAAATATAGTTTGTTTGCATGGAGCGCTTTGCTTCTAAAACGAAGTTGTTTGCGCCAGTCCATGTTATTTGGACAGGTAATTTAAGGTCGTGCACTGACGTAAACCTCACACACCCCTTTAGTTCGTGTTACTAGTCTTTTGTCAATAAAACCGACGCCACGGTTCCCGGGCAGCGGCTTAACTGCCTTGTTCAAATTCAAACGGCCGCAGCAACCGATATGCCGGAATCCCCCTGATGTTACTTCCTCTGGTGCAAATCATGTAAAAAGGCAAATCATATAAAAAGCCTATGGTAAAATGTGTGATTTTGTTATCTATGTGGTGTATCTTTGCAACTGCAAGTTTTGACCTGAACGCAACATTTTGACAGCAAAACCTTCTGTCACCACT
>QXVZ01019829.1:0-12033 GCA_008931825.1 Phallusia fumigata | reverse complement strand
CTAAGGGGTAACGAGAAACTTAAACAATGCAAAAACTTAAACAAGACGGCTTCTCGCCTCAATCTCAGAACAGGAGAAATGGGCGGTTAAGCCCTTGCGCGCCCTTAATGCAAGAGTGCGGAAATTGTAAAAGCATTGTGGCAGCACCGCGATGAATCGCAAGTCTGTCCGGTCGCGGGTGTGCTTTGTTGATCTTTATGCTTTGTTCAAGGAATACGTCCGTTGTACAGTAGAAACCAATATAAAGTTCGTAGGATACAGAACACACCCTGAAAACCTGGTTCAAAACAGCGAATCACGTGACTGAACTAATTTGCGACTTACCAATACCGAATCTTTGTATATTCCTGAATCCTGATTACCATTTGTACGAGACAAGTTATTTCAGTTGAACAAATTCTGTCCTTAAACCTTTTAAGGTTAAGGCAACCTTTCTATATTACTGTATTGCGCACACAGTAAGCTTATTAGTAAAACTAAACTGTACCAAAAATCGCCAATATAAAGATTTCTTATAGCAACAGCGTTTGTCGAAACGAAGTAACTATTTTACACACAAGTACTGGCTTGAATCTTCTTATTAGTGATCGAAACAATATTCGATATGTCAGTTCAATATTTCATCTGTGCAGCGGTATACATGAACGAAATAGAAAGTTGTGCAATAGTCATTACGCTCCTGGCATATTCCAAAAGGCCCAAGAAGTGCTAGTCCACCCCCTGTTGGGAGTTACTCAACCTCGCATTTACGGTTGGTTATCCTTTCAAGTAACAAATCCGATTTGGTTGTAGATGTTTGCTGACACCGAAAGCACAGAACNTGTTTGAAGGTATATGTGCCAGTTATGCAAGTGCGGCTCTCCTGATTCACCGCAGGAACATGTTTCATCTTCGGTGCATCCCCACTTTCCCAAGGGCGTCACAATTTTGTCGTATCTATATGAAGAAGCGTTACATTGCACGCAAACAAGCGACTACATGGTGTTGCTTTATCTTCTACGAAAGTGTTGCCAACCGTATTTACAGTTTGTTCAGGTCAGCAGAATTGACAAATACAACCTACACTTTTATACCTTAATAGTTACGTGCAGTTATGGACCCCCTTCAAAGGGGCCACAGTATTTTACTCTGTTTTTTTTCTTGTCTAACGCTGGTTTTTTTCTTCCGTTTGGTCAAAAACCGTTTAAAATTCTTCAATTTTACACATGATAGTTCTGCACTGTTGCCCCCAGTTGACCCATCTGTTAACCCACAGGTCCCGAAACGCGAATTTTTAGACTCTCTTCTTTATATTTGTTGGCCGAAACGCTTAAAATTCCAAAAGACTTTCAGTTGGGTTATTGTGATAGGTTTTTTACTTGTTTGATGGTTTAGTCTTAGCTGTTACCGGTCAGCCCTGCTACTGAATGAAATATCTGCTACTGATACATATTTATGGTAACGTACAATTTTTGTCATGTATCTAGCAGTGTTTCTCAAAACTTTTTTAGCCCAAAGACCACTTTGTCTTCGATTTTTTTTCTGAGGACCACCAAACAGAATTCCACTCTAACATGTTTTCAAAACAGGCGATTTTATTAACCCGTGAATGGTTTCAGTTATCTTTTCGCGGACCACTATGAGGGGACTGCGGACCACTAGTGGTCCGCGGACCATTTTGGGAATCACTGATTTAGAACAATGCATAACTTGCTATTTAGCAATTGGTGAGAGCCGAGCGTTTCTACCTACAGAAACAATAATGTCTTTGCAGTAAAGTAACTATTGGACCCAATGTAAATCTATGAAGTTTATATGCCTTAAAATTGAGTTGAGGTTCGTGTGGAATGGCAACGCAATCCTTCTAATTTTGTTTGTGCTTTAGACGTGGGTGTTCCGTGGTTCGTGTTGGGATGTAACTGGTGAGTTCCTTCTGCGGGTTAACGTGGAAAACGGGTGTAGGAGGGACAGACGACGATGGTGCAACTACATTGAAGCCTCTGATCCCAATAATGTAGCGTCGTGCGTTCCCACCTTTCTAGCACCAGTCGCCAACGACATTTTGACCTGTGGAAAGAGCATCGAACTCCTCCAACTTATTTGTCCCGGGGTGAGTGTCGACTAAAGCTTATTGAATTCTCCAAATATGGATTATTTTTACCAATAAAGAAACGAAATGACGTTGTTAAGCATTAGTTGTGCTAAACCCAGTACTCCTTTTCATAGGCGTCGATTCCCGGGATGGCAGGGGTGGCGGCCACCCCACTGGAAATTTCTGGGGTGGCAGTCATTATAAAAATTCTATGCTGCCACCCCAGAAATTTCCTGGATTCGTTATTAGATTCTTGTTTTTCGAAACATAAGACTTGTTTACACCAAACAGTCGCGAGGCGAGCGACGCCAATTTCTCTTTGTTCGTTGAACAACGCAGGAAGAAGTCCCGTTTTGCGCATCTCTTGTGCTATATGCATGGATAACATTAGCGATAACAGATATTTTAATGACGCTATGAACCAACAGGAGTACGTTGTGTAATTTGATTACGTCTCAGACTGCTCNAAATTCTCCAAATATGGATTATTTTTACCAATGAAGAAGCGAAATGACGTTGTTAAGCATTAGTTGTGTTAAACCCAGTAATTTGACTCAAAAACTTTCGTTCAATATGGATAGAGACCCAAAAGCAAAACTGTAACGATCAGCTTATTTGGTGATGCACCAAAACCACTCTTCTGATTTCAGCATTTCCTGTGCACTCATTTGGTATCTGTCCCGAAAATCCTTGTCACATTTTCTACAACACGCATGCAGGAGTTCGTTTACAAATGGCGCAAATTCGAAAATGAAACAAAACAGCTTGAAGTCGAACGGACGACAACTTGGCAGGAAAAGGTAATGCTTGACGATGGGAAGGTTTTGCTTTGAAATTTGATATTGTTTGACGTTTGCAGGAAGAGGAGTTACAGGAGTCAAAGCGACGAGACTTTGTTCGAGCTCGTGAACTTTACGAGGAACAAATGTCAGAAGCGAGTATGGAGCGAGATCGAGCCATCCAAGCGTTTCGCAAGGGACAGATGGTTGAGCTTGAAAGGCTAAAGAAACAAGCCCAGGACGAAAAAGAAAGGTGAGAACTACAACACAAGCGGGCGAATTAGCCGCGAGGCCAACCTGCAATAAAAAAATAGCGCGAACTTTCAAATACGTTTATGGAAAGGTTTGACGAGTGGCAACCTCCATTTTAACATTTCGCGATTACTGCTGAGATTCTTAAAAAAAATAAATAAATAAAATACTGGCCCTGATAGTTCTCAAAAACAACGTACTTGGTTCATTAAACGTTTAGGCAATACCTCGTGCCATCATCAATGATACAATAAAGTTTGCACTAGACACGCAACTGCTAAAATCGTCTCATATAAAAACTCTACGATACTTCTGCAGTTATCACAGGAGACCTGAAAACAGAATTCGTAGCACCGGCATCTTAGTACTTTTGCATTACCTGTGGTCTCAAACGTATGTTGTAATATTCGGAACGTTTTTTTCGCAGAAAAACACAAGAACGACGAAAAGAAAAGGAGGACGACGCACTTTGGATTAAGGAAGTTGCAGACAGAGAAGAGGAGGTAAAACTGCGTGAGGAAAATATACTACAGGAAGCCAAGTAAGTCTCGAAGCAATTCCGTCAGTGACAGTGCTTGTGGAATACCCGTGCATCTTAATTTAATTTGCTTGTTCAATTGTATCTACACCTGGTCATAACTTATTGCACCATGGTATCCGCCACAATCAAGTGTTTAACCAAACTAGGTTTGTGTAAATGAATCACGATCATTGGTCCTTTTGTGCATCATGCAAAAGTTGTACAAATAGATTTAACAATTAGATAATGGCATTTTGCAGAGAAGAAATGATTGCCCATTACGAAGAATTAGGCGAAGAAGCGGAAAGAAGAAGGAAAAAAGCAGAATGGTTGATACGAAGACACCAACTGCAACAAAAGCGAATTGATTTTCACAAAAATGACGTGAGTATACTAGGCTGTATCCAAAACAAAAATTTCGAACAAAGCCAACGTTAACCTTAGAAAAATCTTTTAGGTATGGTCCCCAGCGGAAAAGGATCCGAAAATTCCCCTAAACTCCGCTCCTAAAGACGATGGTGATAACTTAGCATCTCTCATCAGCCACGATGACGCAAACGCTCCGATTATACCCAGCACTGAACAGCAAACCACCAATACCGCAGCAGTTGTCGTCACCGAATCAGCGCAAACAGACGACAAGGAAACTTTGTCGACAGCTGAAGAACCAACCACAACAAACGAATCATCATCACATGCCAAAGCAAAACCAATTGTAACAATGGTTACGCAACTGGTTCCAGCCGGTGTAAACCCACCGCACATTTCCCAGCAGACAGAACAGTCGGATTTCGTTCCTCACCTGCGGCAAGTCGGCCAACACCACATCTCCGATTCAACAGTATTTTCAGCAGGTTTTCAAAGCAGTGTTGCCACACAAGGCCCGACCTCGGATCATCACGTGAGCGACAGCACAATGAAATCGATGCTTTCTGGCACAGATGGATCTTATGTAGATCAACGAACTTCAACGAGGATGGTTGAAGATCAGCATATCTCGAAATCCACAGTCGGCGCTATGTTTCTTAACGAAGGTATGTTAAACCACTACACAAATATGCAAGCTTATATGCACTGGTAGCTTGTAGTATAGCTGTATGTGTTTGTTTGTTTAACGATGTAAAATAGGTTTCCGCATCCAAATAAGTATTTTCGGCTGCTGCTTGCTGCAAGTAAGTGTTCATTTTATTCTCATTTTTTCATTTTACTTTATCTTCGAAATTCATCTACAAGTAATGCTAGGTGAAAATTGTTTGGCCTAAACTTGGTGTTTTATGCGTAGGCGCCAACCAGCCAGAGGTTCCCCCATCAGTGAACCGCGATCACCACGTGACTGACAGCACCATGCAGTCTTATCTAACAGACGCTGTTGTACAATCAACCCAACAACGCACGTCCAGCAAAATGGTTGCTAACCAACATGTATCAAAATCCTCACTGGAAAACCTATTGGAAGGAGGCAAGTAGTGCACCCAGACGCCAGTTGNCTCACCAGCCACGATGACGCAAACGCTCCGATTATACCCAGCACTAAACAGCACACCACCAATACTGCAGCAGTTGTCGTCACCGAATCAGTGCAAACAGACGACAAGGAAACTTTGTGGACAGCTGAAGAACCAACCACAACGAACGAATCATCATCACATGCCAAAGCAAAACCAATTGTAACAATGGTTACGCAACTGGTTCCAGCCGGTGTAAACCCACCTCACATTTCCCAGCAGACAGAACAGTCGGATTTCGTTCCTCACCAGCGGCAAGTCGGCCAACACCACATCTCCGATTCAACAGTATTTTCAGCAGGTTTTCAAAGCAGTGTTGCCACACAAGGCCCGACCTCGGATCATCACGTGAGCGACAGCACAATGAAATCGATGCTTTCTGGCACAGATGGATCTTATGTAGATCAACGATCTTCAACGAGGATGGTTGAAGATCAGCATATCTCGAAATCCACAGTCGGCGCTATGTTTCTTAACGAAGGTATGTTAAACCACTACACAAATATGCAAGCTTATATGCATTGGTAGCTCGTAGTATAGCTGTATGTGCTTGTTTGTTTAACGGTGTAAAATAGGTTTTCCGCATCCAAATAAGTATTTTCGGCTGTTGCTTGCTGCAAGTAAGCGTTCATTTATTCTCATTTTTTCATTTTACTTTATATTCGAAATTCATTTACAAGGAATGCTAGGTGAAAATTGTTTGACCCAAACTTGGTGTTTTGTGTGTAGGCGCCAACCAGCCAGAGGTTCCCCCATCAGTATACCGCGATCACCACGTGACTGACAGCACCATGCAGTCCTATCTAACAGACGCTGTTGTACAATCAACCCAACAACGCACGTCCAGCAAAATGGTTGCTAACCAACATGTATCAAAATCCTCACTGGAAAACCTATTGGAAGGAGGCAAGTAGTGCACCCAGACGCCAGTTGGAAAGTTTTTGTCAATTGTGTACAAATGCCTGGCAACAATGGAGATTACATATGGAGGTAAAAGGTCTCTATAGACCCGACTCCGACTCCATTAAAAGACGAATACCTTTCCATTAAACATTTTATTAATCGGTACAATTGCCAGTAGAGCGTTCATAAATTTACACAATACCTGGCAGCACCTAGTTATGCATACAATATATGCAAGTTCTGTCCGCAATAACCAAGTTCAAGGTGTTTTTGCTTTGGTCTTGGTAACGTGGTGCCATCAGACAAAACGTTTTGCCTTGAACTATCATATTTTTGCCGAAACGCAACGTTTTCTGGGTTTTCATATGTGATACTTTTGTACGGATTCGTATTACCGATTTAATATACTGAAGTGGTAAAGTGTTATTTATATTTATCATACAGCTTTTTGTGTTTAAAGACGACAACCAGTCAGAGATCCCCACGTCAACTCCTCCTGATCGTCACGTGACTGACAGTACCATACAATCTTTCCTTACCGACAAGGGTGCACCTTCGTCATGCCAACACACTGTGAAAATGATGGTACCGGACCAACATGTATCAAAATCCACAGTTGGTGAAATGTTGACGATACAAGAGGAAGGCGAGTAAAACCGAACTGCATGCAATTTTCGCAGAGTAGTTAAAAGCAATCAAGAAAGCAACATCTGATCCTAGGGTTGTGAATATCAATGAAGATAGTCAAAGTACGATGTCTAATCAATTTGAGTCCAATTTGATGTGTGTGTATTTGGAAATAAATCTTTTCTGCATGTAATTTTGCCGAAATTAATATCAGACTTGGACATGAAGTGGCAAAAGTACACTGAAAACGATCGAATTTTATTGCGTTGCTATTAAAATTGTTATCCACAGGTGCAAACGTTCAACAACTCGCGCCCAGAAACACTTTGAATCTGCATTCATGTCATTCAACTGTGCAAGACCTAATGTACTACCAAAGGCAGTCTGCACCAGAAAACGAGGTATACTTCAAGTTATGATTACCCTCGTTAAGAACTATGGCTGAGACGTAATGTAGGAATAATGAATTGTTTTGCACCGTTACAGCAAATAGTGCTTCAAGTCCCCGGTGAGAATCAATTAAAACAGCCTGAAATTAGCCACCCATCTCAATCCACCGTCCAACGTTTAATGTATCCAGGTAAAATTTTATTTGCTGTCAGATGTTGTAATGTACGGTTTGTACTCATTTTAATCAGCTTAGATTGTTACAAAGTGCTCAAGCCAATCCAGACTGAGGCGAAGTTGAGCACGCAACGTAACATTGACCTGAAATTCTTTACTTATTTGATGGTAAATATTTCCAAAGTCAACTTAACATCAGTATGTTGTTGTCGTTAGCGCCGAAACCTATGGAGTTTGACGGATCCTCAGATCGCTGTAACGAAACTAGAGAATTCTCACTCACTCTGCCAACAAACAACGGCTATGAAGACACGTTGTTATCGATGCGAGAAAGATTTTATTCTGGCCGACCAGGTACTTTCATGTAATCATCACCAACTTTAATACAAAGTTGGAATGTTTTTTCATCTCTTTGAACTCTAAAATCCAACCTTGTCCTGTTTATTGTCATAAGCAACCACAAATACATCTCTTCAGCCATTTACTTGAATATAAAAAGCAGTTTAAAATTTTACCTGTGGGACAACCAACTGGTGAACTGGGGTAGAAGTTGTCAGTGCACAATTTCAGATGCTATCTATACACTCAACACATTTTGGCCTGAATTTTACCTCAGCAGGCACATCCGGCGGTTAACTATTTTTGTGTTCTACATGAAACAAAGGATTTGTTAAGTAGTTTCAACTTTAGATAAAAGGGACTGTTCAAACCAAACACGTCAAATNAAGAATTATGGCTGAGACGTAATGTAGGAATAATGAATTGTTTTCCACCGTTACAGCAAATATTGCTTCAAGTCCCCGGTGAGAATCAATTTAAACAGCCTGAAATTAGCCACCCATCTCAATCCACCGTCCAACGTTTAATGTATCCAGGTAAAACTTTATTTGATGTCAGATGTTGTAATGTACCGTTTGTACACATTTTAATCAGCTTAGATTGTTACAAAGTGCTCAAGCCAATCCAGACTGAGGCGAAGTTGAGCACGCAACGTAACATTGACCTGAAACTCTTTACTTATTTGATAGTAAATATTTCCAAAGTCAACTTAACATCAGTATGTTGTTGTCGTTAGCGCCGAAACCTATGGAGTTTGACGGATCCTCAGATCGCTGTAACGAAACTAGAGAATTCTCACTCACTCTGCCAACAAACAACGGCTATGAAGACACGTTGTTATCGATGCGAGAAAGATTTTATTCTGGCCGACCAGGTACTTTCATGTAATCATCACCAACTTTAATACAAAGTTGGAATGTTTTTTCATCTCTTCGAACTCTAAAATCCAACCTTGTCCTGTTTATTGTCATAAGCAACCACAAATACATCTCTTCAGCCATTTACTTGAATATAAAAAGCAGTTTAAAATTTTACCTGTGGGACAACCAACTGGTGAACTGGGGTAGAAGTTGTCAGTGCACAATTTCAGATGCTATCTATACACTCAACACATTTTGGCCTGAATTTTACCTCAGCAGGCACATCCGGCGGTTAACTATTTTTGTGTTCTACATGAAACAAAGGATTTGTTAAGTAGTTTCAACTTTAGATAAAAGGGACTGTTCAAACCAAACACGTCAAATTCAACAAGGTGCATATCAAACCAAACACATCAAATTCAACAGGGTGCATATCAAACCAAACACATCAAGTTCAACAAGGTGCATATCACTTTAGCAAACTTGGTACCGCACTGGACACCTTTGTGCTGTTTAGTTTGACCAAATTCATTGTTTTCGACATTTTTTAGCCGCATCCAGTCGCGACACCGAACCGTATGATTTGTATGGAGCCGTAATGGGCGATTTCTCTGGTCTATACAGCAACGATGACGACATTGATGACGTACTTGGGCGTGACATGAATGCTGATGACGATGTGGCGGTCGATTTTCACGCTCTCCCTATCCTTCTGAGAAACTGTGTTCTCAGGCCGATCAAGTCACACACGACGCTTGTTAACAGGCATGCTTTGTTACACCGTTGATTGTCACATTGTCCTTGGGATTCGGACGTTTGTGTTATTAGACACCTTCGTTTGAACGCATCGAGAATAATGGGTTGAATTTTTTATTGCCTTGAGACTTGACAACTGACTAGATGGTAAGCACAAGGTTTATACAGTAAAAAGGCAAGAAAAGAACACATAGTTTTGCCACGCTCTATGGGGTAAAATATGGTTTGGATTGATTTGGATCAAGTAATAAAACTCATTTTCATGTTTGTGCTTGTGTCCAATGTTCCAATAAATCTCGATTTGATGAGCAACTTCATTACAAACTTTCTGTCAACTTCTTATTGGTGTCATATAAATGTAGGTAATTTTTTAACGTTTTTGCCCATTATATGTTTTGTGCATTTCCACAACGTAAGCTAAAAGTAGAAACGTTTGTATTGCAATCGCAGGTGTGTGGTGAATCATTTTATGGCCGACCTAGGGTTGCCTCGTCACTTTGAAACCCTTCGCCACTTTCTGCTCTTCGAGGACGGGGAGTTTGCCCAAAACTTTAGCATAGAACTTTTTGAACTGGTAAGATATCCGGTTTTAAGCTAAATAAAAATAACAGTTTTATTTCTTGTTTCCTGTGGTCAATAATTGGCTTTGTACCTGTCAACACTATTCCCGTACTGCATCAGAAAAAATGTGCATCGGATTAATGATTTTTTTCTGCAGGTCCACAGCGGTGAAAAACCCTCCTCTCTGCTCAACCCGATCGCTATGGATTCGATTTTGACGCGTGCTGTGCAAGCTTCGGGTCAACGCAACTCAACTTTTGCCCAGAACCTGAGCGTGGAAATCAAATCACTTCCCCCGGCATTCAGCTCTACAGGTTTGCGGACAAAAACGGTTTACTAGAGAAACAAATCGACTGAAGTTGATTTCAAATGTGTTAGGGGTAGTCAAACTGCTGTCCTATGAAGCATCCATAAGCTTTTCAAAATCGTCATAAGGTTTTAACAAGGCGCCGTGGTTATTGAAGATGGACCAGTTTCTAATAACATCACGTTTTCGAAACGATTGTGTTAGCCATATTAGAACCACATATTGCCTACGAGTGGCAGTATTGGCAATTAGGGTATCTGTATAAATCCTAATTACTTCTCTACTTTTGTTTTAAGGTGCACCTTATTATAGTTTTGTTTAAAGTAGTATTGTTAAAAAACTTTTAAACAAAGTTAATTTGTTTAAGTTCCGGCAGAAAGCTAAAGACAATTTACTTTGAACGAATGAAAACATTTTTTTAAAGCGCTCATTTTCAGGTTACAACATTGAAGTGAATTGTTTTTGTGTACAGACCTGTACGTATTGGATTGTATTGATCTCCGATACAAGGTAGACTGGCCGTGCAACATCGTTTTGACTGACAGTTCACACGCCAAATACAACCGAGTCATGGCTTTCCTCCTACAGCTTAAACACGTACTGTGGGCATTGCACGACATCTGCAAGAGGCTTAACAAAATCGGTAGGTTTTTAAATTAATCTTCTGGCGAAGTTGACCTGTTTAAATCTGGCGTCTGGTAATTTTTTTTCAAAAGCTGAATTGGTAATGAGGTCAAATACAGATGAAAGTTAACGGTCAAATAGAAAAAAGCTACGCAGCATTGAAGCAATGAAAATGTTGGAAAAGCACAATAGAAAAAGGAGATTGGTTTTGGTTGCTGTTTTATAAATAGAACTTTACAATGGTGGATGTTTTTACCCGCAACGCAAACATTGTCTTTAGACACGTAATGACCGTTTCTCCTTACCCACGACCGCAAACGTTATTTCAACAATATTTATTACTTACGACCATTGTATGTAACATTGCCTTTATTTTCTTTACCTCCTGATCGCTGTGTTTATAATAAACTCACAAAGATCGAAAGTTGTTTTTGTTATCTGCTCTGGCGCAACGGTACGAGTTGTTTGTTTTCTGTTGCCACAGCGTGCGGAAGATCGGTGCTTGTGAAGATGGATTCGTCGCAAGTTCGACGACTCCATATTTGCCGCCACGAGATGCACAACTTCGTCAAAGTCATGCAGGGTTACGTTTCAACTCAGGTACCGGAGGTGTTTCATTGATCAAGCATTATTTTTTGGACTTTAATAATAATCAGTCGAGGTTGATGTCATTGGGCCACTTACGTAGATATTGCATTATATCTAAAACATCCACCCAAATTGTTTCTTATTTGAACATGACAACAATTATCACTTCGCGGAAATTACAAAAGGGGGCACGAGAAACTGATTGACGATTTCAAAGGGGTAGCAACAAAGAAAAAGGTTAAGAAGCACTGTCTTATCATATTTAGTAACATGTTTACTACTGAAAACATAGAGGTTTCAGTGGTTTTAAACACGGGGGATTTCCACCAACTTTGTAGTGGCTTTAAACACCAAATATTTGTAAGACGTTTATGGTGTAAATTATTCATGCCAGGTGCTTCACGTTTGCTGGCAAGAATTTCAGGAGGCGCTGAGGAATGACGTCCGAAATCTGGATGATCTACATGTACGTCACGCCGAATACATCAACCGATGTGTACTAAGGTAAAATTGTTTTGTCTGTCATTGAAAGAGAATACAGCAAGCGCTTGTAATCAGTTTTCGTTCAAAGCACTTTTGAGCACAAGTTTCAAAGCAGCAACGTGCGTGGTTAAAATTGGTCCAAAAACGCATTTGTGCGTAAAGAAGGATCGCGCCCATTATCTCAGAGCACACAGTGCATATACTGGCGACCAGTTTTGGTTCTGGCGGTGTTTTTTTAAAAAAACTTTTGTTTACACTAGACACCTAAGGGGTAACGAGAAACTTAAACAATGC
>QXVZ01019825.1:0-17111 GCA_008931825.1 Phallusia fumigata | reverse complement strand
TTTGGATCAGAAGCTTTTTATACATTTTATGGTTTGCAAATTCGGGGTTTAATGCAATTGCGGGTATGATCCTGTTAAGCTAATCCCGGATTCGGTTCAAAATATCTTACCTTTTTACATTTTTTTGTGTTACAAAAAAGTATTTAGCACCATTTACTCAAATGATTTGAAACGAATCCTACTTAAAATGCGACTCTTAGAAGTTTTGAAAACTTTTCCGGTTGTAAGTTTTGAAAACTTAACGTTTTAAAGGTTGGCTTATCGTAACAAATACGCAAAACAATGGGGTTGGTTCAATTTTTGTAGGCTTAAAATTGACAAAAACACTTCCTAAATCCCTACCACCAGCTCATCGTCAGTTAGAATAGAATTACTAAGCAAAAATCCTACTCATTCCAGGTGGTGATTTGCCGGTAATCAGTGGGGCGGAATCGCTCGTCGCTCCATAACCTGCAAATAACAATTAAGTTGCATGCAAGCGACCGGATACCATGCGATTTGAATTAGGCCGGATACCATGCGATCCACAGAACACCAATTAATTAGGGAATACAAATTTTTACAAATTACGCTGCAAAACTGTCACCAATTTCAAGTCATAAATACTTGAAACCTTTCATTTGATATCACCGTTATTAGAAATATGTATGTTGTTTGTATGAAGGGTCTTTGGCACCAGTTCAAATGTATTGCAGTATTGCAGAAATTTCAGTGTAATATTGATCAACAAACGTGAAAAAGAAGCCGGGGAAAAATCATTTGATAATTTACATTGCCGAAACGCTGTGAATTGTTTAAACTTAAGTGCAAAACCGGAGACAAAAAAACCTTGCGGAACTTGAAAGGGGTGTGAATGTGAAACTTCGTTACAGATCTTCATCCGTTTACCTTTTTGTTAAAAAAACTTACGTATAAAACGTTTTATGACCGGGATTAGTTCAAAACATATTTCGTACGAACGCGATTTGGTGCAAAATTCGTATTATGTGTGCTGTCACCTTCAGACGATTTAAAAACGCCTAATGAAAAACACTGAATGCCTTTTTCATACGGTTATTGTATCGCGGTCGACTGCACGAAGATCGCTCGTAACCCGGTTTACACAATCTTGTGAACTAGTGTATTGTGGGAAAACTATATTATAGCTTCCACGTCTCATCTTAATTTATAAAATATTCGAAATTTGTAAATGGTGAAGGAGAGTTTTGATGAAAGATTAGCGGTTCGTGATCACTTGATTTAGTTTGACAGACAGAATCACTTGTGAATGATAAATGAGCATTCAGTTTTCAATGAGCAATGTGACAAATCTAAGAGATGAATCCATATACCAGCTACGTATAGTAGATCAACTGTAATCTTAGTCATTTGTTAGAGGTAAATCATAATTGCTACTTTAAAATTGCTAAATCTACAGGTAAGCTATGTCTCAGCTTGTTCTAAACGACTTTACTTTCCAGTATTTACCTGCTGTAAGCAGAAACCTTGATTCTGGAAGGTCAGTATGAGAATATGATTAAAGAAACTAAACAGCAAACACTGGAATTCGTTGACGTTTGAAGTTAAATTAAAGGTAGTTTTGCCCTAAACGGCTATTGATTATAAAGTTTCAACAAATAAAAAGAAAAAGCGCAGGAAACTGGCAAAATGTAAATAGTGATGTCATCAATGGCATCGTTTAATTTGTCAGAAATTATCGGCATAAAAAAGACCCGCTATAAACGCAACATTTTAAATCTAAAACGCTAAATTTGAAATTGTTGCTATGAAAATAAGATTTTAGACCATAATAACTTAACCCTAATCGGCCCAAAGTAACTTATGCATGAAAACGAAAACGATGGCAGATAAAATTTGGTCAATGAAAAACCAACATAAAAGTCACACCGCAAATACTTCAAAAACCGATGCAAATGCGTTCAATGCCTGGATGTAGTAAATTTCTCATGACCNTTTACAAATTACGCTGCAAAACTGTCACCAATTTCAAGTCATAAATACTTGAAACCTTTCATTTGATATCACCGTTATTAGAAATATGTATGTTGTTTGTATGAAGGGTCTTTGGCACCAGTTCAAATGTATTGCAGTATTGCAGAAATTTCAGTGTAATATTGATCAACAAACGTGAAAAAGAAGCCGGGGAAAAATCATTTGATAATTTACATTGCCGAAACGCTGTGAATTGTTTAAACTTAAGTGCAAAACCGGAGACAAAAAAACCTTGCGGAACTTGAAAGGGGTGTGAATGTGAAACTTCGTTACAGATCTTCATCCGTTTACCTTTTTGTTAAAAAAACTTACGTATAAAACGTTTTATGACCGGGATTAGTTCAAAACATATTTCGTACGAACGCGATTTGGTGCAAAATTCGTATTATGTGTGCTGTCACCTTCAGACGATTTAAAAACGCCTAATGAAAAACACTGAATGCCTTTTTCATACGGTTATTGTATCGCGGTCGACTGCACGAAGATCGCTCGTAACCCGGTTTACACAATCTTGTGAACTAGTGTATTGTGGGAAAACTATATTATAGCTTCCACGTCTCATCTTAATTTATAAAATATTCGAAATTTGTAAATGGTGAAGGAGAGTTTTGATGAAAGATTAGCGGTTCGTGATCACTTGATTTAGTTTGACAGACAGAATCACTTGTGAATGATAAATGAGCATTCAGTTTTCAATGAGCAATGTGAAAAATCTAAGAGATGAATCCATATACCAGCTACGTATAGTAGATCAACTGTAATCTTAGTCATTTGTTAGAGGTAAATCATAATTGCTACTTTATAATTGCTAAATCTACAGGTAAGCTATGTCTCAGCTTGTTCTAAACGACTTTACTTTCCAGTATTTACCTGCTGTAAGCAGAAAGCTTGATTCTGGAAGGTCAGTATGAGAATATGATTAAAGAAACTAAACAGCAAACACTGGAATTCGTTGACGTTTGAAGTTAAATTAAAGGTAGTTTTGCCCTAAACGGCTATTGATTATAAAGTTTCAACAAATAAAAAGAAAAAGCGCAGGAAACTGGCAAAATGTAAATAGTGATGTCATCAATGGCATCGTTTAATTTGTCAGAAATTATCGGCATAAAAAAGACCCGCTATAAACGCAACATTTTAAATCTAAAACGCTAAATTTGAAATTGTTGCTATGAAAATAAGATTTTAGATCATAATAACTTAACCCTAATCGGCCCAAAGTAACTTATGCATGAAAACGAAAACGATGGCAGATAAAATTTGGTCAATGTAAAACCAACATAAAAGTCACACCGCAAATACTTCAAAAACCGATGCAAATGCGTTCAATGCCTGGATGTAGTAAATTTCTCATGACCCGCATGCAGGGATTTGCACGCACAAAGCGGATTTACAAGTGTTTCTTTAAAGTTGTTTCAGGGAAGCAAAACTGCTGCTTCCTAGAGGATAAGAATGGGTTTGAACTATTTTTTTTATACATCCATTTTGAACCAGTTTCAAAAAACAAAATCTTTGCCACAGCTGAGCGCACAAAGCTCGTTCGCAAACCCGCTTCTGTTTACGCGTGTGCTGTGCCAGCAATCCAAAGCGTTGCAATTACATTTCGTGTTAAGGTGCTATTAATATATGACAACATGATATTGATGTGTTCACACCCGGCGAGCTCGCTGCAAGTTTGAAATCATGCAGGCACTTACCGCCACCTAGCGTCGAAATGTTGAGAGTGTCGCCTTCGCGCTTAGCTGATCTCGGCTCTTCGCTCTCCGATTTTCGGTCCTAAAACGAGAAGGTGTTAAGATGGTGAACATCTTGCCATTACGGAAACACATTTTGTTGCAAATAAATGTTGCTTCTCTTGCCACGAGATTTGAACCCACTACTCACCGACTAACAGACCTTACCATGTTTTATCATTTTCAAATAATACCGAGCGATTTTTAGACCGTTCGACCAAACGTTTTTTGACGGGGTTCGAACCCGAGACGACCCGATCAAGGTTTTTAGGTCAGACCATTCGGTTAAATCCCAAGCGAGCGTTTTGTTTTAAAATATTGGTTAAGATACCTTGTGCCGACTCCGGAATGAAAGAAGTTTTTTGATTCTGTTTCCCTCCCTGGGTGGTTCTAGACAAAACACAATTTTAATTTTTCTAACGGCAGCCTTGAAGCACTTAAAATTCCACAAGGCATGCAACGTTTTTCGCACCTCCTGACAGCAATGAAGTTAGGTTTAGGGATCATATGTGTAAAACAGGTAAACAACTGGCTTATAGGTGGCGCCATTGGTATTACGCGGTAGATGTTATTATGACGTCCATAAACAGTAAATGGCAATGAAAAAAAATTAAACTGCATACCTGGAGTAGGTGGAGGCTCTTTAATCTTCGCCTGCTCGGGAGTCTAGAAAAATTGTAGCAATTTTAAACAACATAAACAAAACGATTGTTACCATTCCGATGGTAGAATTTTTTTAGATAGCTGTGTGGTGTACAGTATATGTATGTTACGTATTGTGCAACGGCGGTTTAAACATTTGGTTTCCCTGACAAAAGTCGCGCATGTGCTTTTGGGTATAGGGCAGTGTTTTTCAACTTTTTCTATACGACGCCGTTAAAAAAGTTGGTCGAGCTTTCGACGATCTTGGAAAAATGAAACGAAGCACAATTTAAAAACCACTGGTATAGAAGATTAGCAAGGGCGCTTACTTGATTAACTGCAACTTCTTTATCCCCAATATGTAAAATTTTTGTCCATTCTTTTTATTTGCCCAACTCGTATAGAGTAAGTTTAGGTCCAAACATGGCCAAATGTGGCTCCAATATTCTCTGAATTCGCGCTGGTCAATTGAGATTCCCCTTCTGCATGTAACCTTACTTCCCTATCTTATACAGTAATGACCCATTCTTTATGTAGTCAATCACGCTCTAGCTATTACTTGTAACCATGCTTCTGGGTTTTATGAGCTGTTTCCGGCACTGTGATTATGTAAGCGCGGTTATGACACTGTGTTTGATTTCTGACCCCAAGCAAACAAACGTGCGTCGCAAAAATCCAGACACTTTTGCTGCATACCTCAGACACGTGTTCCACCACCCCCATCGTCATCGCCCAGAACATCCCAAGAGCTGCAGCGGTTGATGATTGTTCCATGGCTGCGGTTTGTGGCTTCACAGCTTGTGTACCAGAATCCACCTCCGTTGTGCCCACCTACCATGCCAGTGTTCGCAATTACAATTTTTATTTTTTATTTTTGTTGCTTTAGAAACTTACGGACACAAAGAAAAAATGGATGAATTTAATTGTTAAAAAAACAGTCTTTGAAGTTCACGCTTTAAATGCATAAATTTCAAAAAAAAATCAAAGGTAAAAGTTTCAAAAAAAAATCATTAAACCTCATCACGCTAATCTTGCAACATCATCTTCCAAAATTGCCTGTGACTAAGTTCAAGTTGTTAAACGTATTATGACGCAATTAAGCCTCTATTTTGTGTCATCGCCGTTTATCAACATGATGAGGGGAAAAATCTTTTTTAAAATTATATCACACCATACAACACTTTTCCATAAAAAGCACTAAATCGGCTTCGCAGTATAATACCACAAAAACTTATTCAAAATTTTGTGAAAATGACTATCTGCGATGACGTCATAAATTTCTCACCCCATGGGCTTGCGTCAGAAGGGCAGTGACGTCAGTGAGTCTGTGAGCGTGATCATCCCATCGACCGTAACATAAGTCGATACCGCCGATGAAGGCGACAGATTGATCGACGACGATAATTTTTTCGTGATGAGCCCACAAAAGTTCCCCTGTCGAAGCAAATTGACAGATTTCAACGAAGCGTTTCCAAAAACATTTTTGTTGATAACAAAACCAGTTGCTTCTGAAGAGTGCGTTAAATAAGGTTCAATTTTCTTCAGTGCGTTTCAAAACGAGCTTCGTTCAGTCAGTTTTGAACAACAATTCGACAACATAAGGTAAAAGGTTTTTTGCGTTTGTTTAGGCCAAAAAGGTTCTCAACGTTTTTTTCTCATTTTGAAAAAATCTCATGGCCCACTAGCTCATCGGCAAGCTTTTCTCATTTTAAGCCTGTTATAACACAAACATGCATCGTTTTGAACGAGTATTCCGATTTATTCCAACATGCACTTCAGTGGGAAACTTGTTATCGAAGACAATCAATCAGTTTCCTAGTTCTTGCAAATCAAAACTGGGATCCTAACAGTTTAATCTAGCTTCGGTTTAGGCCCTAATAAACAAACTACATATCTGGTATTACAATCTCCCTAAACAAATAATTGTGCTTGTTTGCGCCACCTGCTGTTAGATCGGGGTGTCGCATCACTTTAATGTTCTTCGGATTAAGTTCCTGTAGTGTCCGCTTGGTATAAGCGCTGTCGAGTCCAACCGCCACTTCGACTTCTTTGTACAGTTGAACGTAAATCTTCACACCTTCGTCCTGTGAAACATATTTTGGCATTGGTTTACCTTATGTGGTCGTGTAACAGCAAAATATCTGTTCCTAGGAGTTTGCAAAAAAGAATCATGGTTTAGGTTTAACAAAAAGGATTGGATATGGCGAAAGTCCAACATGTGCTGTTGCAAAAAAATCCCTAATTCGCATGGCATAAATTATTCACATGATGCTCTTATTTCATGTTAATCCATTCTGAGGCATGTTATTAACACCTACAGACTTTCTTACACAGAACATAAATTATATCAAATTTACATGGTGCAGTGTGTTCACGTGACCTACGTGTTGTAGTCTCGAAGCAGTCATATGTGCCACTCCCAAAGCCTCGACACTCAATGTGCCTATTATTTAGTATTTAATCAAAGAGCCATCTCAGCAAACAAACACTAGCAAAGGCCAGCGTGGTTGCCAAGCAACGTCCTGTTTGACCTTATGACGTCATCGCGACGTCACGGGACTGATGGTATGCGATCGTGCGGGGCGTCGCCGATCGGCAATGTCGACAGGGAATGTTACTTATAACACGCCACTGGTGATGTTATGCTGGGTGACATNTTAATTTTGGTAGTTTGATACTCGTTTACTGTCTTGTTGGGACAAATTATTAGCTGTAGAAATAAACAGTTTTAAAAATGTATTAGCTTATCAGGTTTGCCATATAAGTGTAGTGTTTCCCCGCATTAATATTTCAACAGGTCATGTCCCTAAGAGTATTTTACCCTTAAGAACAACACTATATGCCAGGGGTCCTAACCAGGGGGCACCGTACCCGGGATCTGTTTCTGGGGATTACGAGGATACTAAACCATTAAGGCCAATTACATTGATTCTTCAGAATATCTACAACAAATAAAGAAAAAAAAATTATTTAAACATATGAACAGCAATGACTTTCCGAAAAATACTAAGGGGTGTCAGAACTGGTTGGTGATTTCAAAGTTGTATCGATAAGGAAAAAGGTGAAGAACCAACTGCTGTATGCTTTATGAAGACGGATGTATTACGGAGCACGTTCATCAGCTTACCAGTGTGCATAAGAATCGGGTCTTTGTGGTGCAAACGATCCCAATCTTATCTCACTTTCTGTCAGACCGTCGGATGTGTTTTGAACACAAAACTCTATCGCTCTCTTCCAGTCCAAAGCTTGTCGGTCGCTGCCGCACTCCAACATCAAACTGCGTGAAAATAAAGGTGGTAAAGATTAATTCCACAACAAATAGTACTTTTACTTTTTTGAGCTTTTAAGGCACACTAAATTCTCCGAAAAAAAGAGGAAATGGCGACGATTACAAAGAGTGGGATAATATTACTAGTTACAAAAACTGGAGATTTAAAAAAAGTCGTAATTCTCATACATTAAATTTTTTTCAAAAAATGAGGTACTATTCGATGAGACAAACATTGGATTTTTTATTCGCACTATAGGCAGATCACCACTTATATGCCTTTAAACATACATTTTTTTACCTTCTTGAAGTATTGTTAAGGACGATGGAACTGGACGGTTTCTGGTGAGAAATGCTGAAGAGATTGTCGAAGAGCAGAACACCCTTTATCTTCTCACGATTGGGATCCATGTATAGAATGAATGAGTCTTTCACAACAAACCACCTACAAAATACACACCCAAAAGATTACGTTTAGATGAGGTTTTTCTTGCGTTAATGTAAGTTTGGGTTTTGTATAGCTGTCTTCCAATAAAAACCTTAACTGAGGGGTGGCCGACCTTTTGTGACCCCATGGACAATTCTGTTTTACGTTTATTTCTTATGCGCTGCACAAACTTGTACACCAGGCAAACTCAGTTTGGTTCTGTGTCCAGATCCAAACTTTCTGACTTTGCGCTGGCGGGGCAAGTAAAATATTGACAAAATAACCTCTGGTGGCGCTGTTGCCCCCGCTGACTACGGATAAGCGTACGTTTTTTTTGGTATTTATGTGAAAATTATTGTAGTATTTGATCAGAAAAACCATAACTTTTAACAGAAATGAGCTAGAGACTCGCTTTTTCGCAGGCTCAGAAATGTATGCGGGGCTGTATGAAATCATTAATCGGCGGATCGTATGTTGTGCATCTTTCGTTTTGTAATGTAAACATAGCCAGTGGTGATTAACAAATGACAGTGGGTACGGATGTGACAGTAGACGAGTAAATGAGTGTACATAATACACTTCACATACTTTTATGACACTCCTGAATTTACGTTAGTACTGGTTACTGGAAGCAGCAAGGTTTGATTGTGTTATTAACTCAAGGGTTCAGGTTTTCACCCGACCGCAAAACTGCCTTGCCAAAGTGCACGATTTTGTTGACAACATTCATAAGTTTAAAAATCACGTCCATTTTAAATCACAGATTCGTATAGGTCGTAACAACGTTACTGCAAAAGTGGATGCCACTTGCGGCACAAATTAAAACCATACGCCGTTGATGAAACCATTGGCTGACAGGCTAAAGTGAATCGTTGCTCATTTGCATCAAAGTTTGGAAAAATACAGGGTTTTAGGAATTTCTGGTGGTTCGAATAGACATGTTGCTTTAAAAGGACAAAAATCCACACTAAAATTGGACGCTGATCTTTAGGTGTAGGAGGGACACTTTATGATCACAATAAGAGTACATTGACGGATGCAAAGCATACTGGCACAAACGACATAGAATATGAGTGCAAGAACAATGGCGTCAACCAGACAACTTGACGAGCAGCGGATGTTAGGGTTGACAGGAAATTGTTGACGCTACGACAAAGCTGTTTCGGAAAAATTTATCATGTCGCATGTCGCAAGTCAGCCGGCATACAGTTACGTCCATCAACAGTAAGTTTGACCTGTTCGACTTCGCATGCTAAACGTGTTTTTGGACATAGTTTTCGTTTGATCCAACGTAAAAAGGTAATAGATTTTAAACGTCAAAAAAGATCTCTCTTTTAGTACGTTTTTTAGTAACGTCACTTCGGATTGCGCATTTAGGGACATGGTTTACAGGAAGTTTTCAGCGTTTTTTTCGGAAACCACGATTAGTAGCAGAAAGCTGGTTAGGTATACGCCGCTTGTGCGCGCAAAGTGCATTCCCTATTCCTCTCAAAAACCTTAACATCACGCAAAACCAAAAGCAACAATTTGCGGCAGCCGGTGCTACTGATATGTTTGCGGGCTTCGTTAACGTATGGGCGTGACCGAATTTGCGTGCGTCCTTTACAACGACCACGCCCTGGTCCTTACCCCGCAAAACAGAAAACCACAGACGGCGATGCCTAAATGTGTTTTAACAGTATACATTCTGAGTCTTAAAGATTTGACAGTATTCCAATCAAAACGTGTTTTTGTGCTGGACAGTATGCAGCATATCGACGCATTTCGGCATTTTGTTTAAAATTACAACAAAATCTTCATGCTTTTTGCGCGAAAAGCTTAAACAGTTGCAAAACATGTTGCAAGTGACATATGTGCTCATAAACGTCTTAACGTTGCACAGCTATTTCCAACTTGGTGATTGTTTTAGTGCAACTGTGTCGCTACGACTTCTTTCAAGCGAAATAAACTCAACTCTATCTAAGGGACAGAAAAACAAAAAAACGTTCCACATGTTATGATACCCCGTGGAATGATATCTGAACAAATACAGTTGGGTTCATATAAGATAATCAACGATATATTAGAACGCCTAATGTGTCTGTATTGTGAATTTCTACACACCACAAATTTCTACACACCACCCTGTGTAATGCAATCCCCTCCTTTTCAGCAAAGTCTGTCAAATTAAAAGAGGAAATCTTTGAAAGCTAACCACTTCCACAACTTCCAACTTTAACGAAAAAACAACGTCAAATTTATTCCCAAGTTGGATAAGGTTACGCCAAGAACTTCGCCGGTGATGGTCACCGTCACGCATCAACTACTTCTAGCGTTAGGCTAACCCAGGCCAATTTTTTCCTTGCAAAGTGATTCTGAAAACCCACTTCAGCTTTCAAACGCCGGCACCGGTAATAACCGAAAGCACAGTGTTGAAAATCTACATTTCAAACTTACGATTTTGTACGGGAATTTGTGTCATGGTTGACAGTACAAAGATAGTTAGGAAACGCACAAAGGCCTTTTTTTGCAAGGAGCAAGAAAAATTAAGTGGTTAAGGCAGAAAACAGCAATATACAGCCCAAGAGGTCGAATTACGTCGTTTGGCCATTCAGCGTTTTCCTCTAATAAGTCTTGTTGAACAAACTGTTTGAATACGAAGATACAAGCCAGGGCTTGTGTGTAAAACATTTTACATTTCGACCACACGTAAAAATGTTGTATGTTCTCACTGAGAATATTAAAACTGTGAATGTGTGCCTATACTGTTTGACATTTCGTTACATTTGCACTCAAGTTTATGACAATTTACAGCGAAGGTTTTTGGGCCTTAACGAACATAACAAGTTAAGTATCTCTTAATAGAGAAACTACTTTGCAACAAGCAATACAATATTCCATAGTTTTTTCCGAATAATTAAAGAAATTGCAATTTCACACCTTAGGTGACCTATATCTGACCTTGATTAACACCAGTGGGTTTTTATTCAATAAAAACACCCTTTCCAAATGTCTGAAAGGTCTAATTACGTGTATTTCAAACAATACAGTTTTGACTGTATGTCACTGGATGTGGTTAGTGATGATTTTATGATACCCGACCCTTGTGACCTGCGAACATTCCAGGGATTGGCTAATTCAAAGGTCACGTGAATTGATAGCTGGGCTGGGTATCCCCGGGTTTACATGCGTCAAAGGCCAAAGATCGTATTTCGTGCATGCTTTAGAAGAAATCTAAAACAAACATAAGTAGTTTCTTTTGGACCAGTTGAAACCAGTTTGAAACGAGGCATCCGTGGCAATTAAATAAAGTATTTGAAATAGGTAGAAATTTCCAATTTTTCAGGCTGTCGACAATCGCTTCTTTAACCACAAGACAAACAAGTTGACCGGCGGTAACATCACATTTAAACTAATGTATTTACAAGAAGGTACTGCAAGATCGTTACGCCAAATCAAGAGGCATTTTATGAGGAGTACGCGTGTTAGGCGTGGCTCGTATTCGACACACCGCCGCTTGCAAGCCTGTTGGACAATGATGCATCAAAATAACGTTGCTAGTGGGAAAAACAAGTAAGAAGACTTTCTCTGAATAAAAGAGGAAGAATTATGGTAGTCCACCGATTTTAACGAAATATGCGAACATTTTCCAGTATCACGCGCTCATCGGTCTCTGCATCCTGATCAAACTAATTGATCTGACATAAGCAGAACAAACGCGATGTATTGACCTTTACAGCTTAACAAACACCCGCAAGGTTTGCCAGGCGCTGTTGACAAAACCACAGGTCATACAGGTCAGTACACAAGGGTTAACAGTAGCAATGCATGGTCGCAGGAAAAGAATGGCAGTACGGCATTCTACGTTGCTACTGTATTGTACGTAAAAAATCATCAAGAGGTACGGTACGGTGGCATGGTACCTCTTCGCAACGAGTAACGCACATCTCAATACGTAACCGAACCGTTTCCTATCCTTAACAATGCACGGCGGTACGGTACGCAGCAAAAATCATCAAAAGGTGTTGTACAGTGGTACGGT
Organism: Phallusia fumigata; assembly: GCA_008931825.1. Classification (NCBI taxonomy): domain Eukaryota; kingdom Metazoa; phylum Chordata; class Ascidiacea; order Phlebobranchia; family Ascidiidae; genus Phallusia; species Phallusia fumigata. The sequence continues at coordinate 5,031 of QXVZ01019825.1, read as the reverse complement.
TCGCCTTTCGCAACGAGGTACGTGTTATTCACAACTCTATAAGTAACGTACTGTTTCCAACCCTTGACAATGGATAGCAGTACGGTACGTTGGTACGTACCATCATCAAAAAAAATCATCAAAAGGTATGATAGGTACGCCTTTCGTCACGAGGTACGTGTTACGCATAACTCAAAAAGTAACGTACCGTGCTGCCATTGGCCACAAGTCACTACTAGCTATGACGACCTCATTAACCTGCCGGTCTGTTGTTCGCATTAACCCTTGGATCGAACATACACATTAGTTACGCCTGAGCGTTAATTGTGAGCAGATGAGGTACGGGCCTCCCCAGAGATTCTTCCGGCCTAAAGTTGTCGCTTATACGCGTCGTTCGGTTAATAATTAATGCGAAACTCTCAAGCATCAAAAAGATATCGGATAAAATGAACAGCTTTGTTAAAACCGAATGCGATGTGCTTGTGTGTACATTGGGAAACTTTAGGAAGTCCCACATAACTAACATAACCCTTAGGGTGTCGTATACAATTACGTGCTAAAAGAGCAATACCAGGCTGTGGCTTGGTATTAACCTTTCAGCCTTTCATGTGTTGTCTAGAATTCCTAAAAGAGCAACTGGTTTCGGTCTGGCCCTTCGAGCATATGTGTTTTTGCAGCATGCTTCCAGGGGTAGATTAGAGTATAGATTAAGCTTAACAGCATCCTGGTTTAGGATTCAATTGACCGGTATATTTTGCTGTATGAATCGCCAATTGCGTAAGTTAATTAACGTCACCATAAATGTAAACTGTGGAATGTAAGGTTTTATTTAGGTGCGCGCGGACTACACGCTCCGTCAAGCAACCCAAAATCCCCTTCCATTTTCGTATCAATTACTCACATTGAGTGGCAAAGAGCGTTATTTAAGATCCTTGTTTCGGTAAGCGGACGTGCCTGGTCCATGGTAATGTTGAAAATAACTTACTTGGCGTGAATAATCGGTTGGCTATAGGCAATAACACTTTGTACACTATAAGTTTTTTTGCAATGGGTTTCCAAAGCATTTTCACTCGGTAAGCTTAATCTTAATTACTGCGCACGTTTGTGTTGATTATGTGGGGCATTTACCTAAGGTTTTTATTCACATACCTCGCAAGGATTCTACACAAAGCTAAAAATAGTTAGCTAGGTCACTGGCAGCGTCAAGTAACTAAGGCAAATGGAACGATACGATGTAGCACGGGATTCCTCACATACTTTCGCGCCGTGTTAGCAAAGCTCTACTGTTACGTCACGATGTAATAATTGCCGTTAAGGCTACAGGCAATGCTGGCGAGATGTTTTTAATCGTCACGCCATATTATTTATGCCAAGCTTATACACTAAATTGTGATTCGCAGCTACTGTTAGACAAAATTCAACACAGTAAATGCAATTGTCCTATTATTAGTGTTTTTTGATATTTTTATGTTTACGTTTTTTTCGCTATTGAAGATTTTTGTCAAGAGTACAGACAGCATTGTGTTACCATTGTTAATAATTTACTGATCTTGATCCCCACATCCTGGTATGTTCTTGACACACAGGCCAAAATTCGTTTGCAAACACGTGATACCAAAAATGCCGGTTACTTTTTAACTTTAAGTAAACCACAGCCTTGATCGCCTAGCTTTTTCATTCACAAAAGCTATGGAAGGTGACCGAAAATAATTTTAGTTTAAGAAGTTAGATGGAACATTCACAACCAATTTTCTGAAGCCTTATCTGCATCAGTGCTCGGCCGATTAATTAATTGGTACGGTAATATTGCGAATAGCGAGAGAAACGTCCTGAAAAGGTCATGCCCCCGGAGTGCGCGACTCCAATCACGCTTTTGAAACACGTCCCGGTGTAAGCGGGGCTATAACAAGACACGAAAACGAAACACGCCATAAAATGCCTGACCTTTCATTCCATCGAGCGAAAATCTCGCATGCGTCGCAGCATCTTCCACACAGATAAAGGTCGATCTTGTGTCCGCCGGATCTCTTCTTGATAAGACCTTCCCTGCAAACACGGGATCGTTATATGGCAAGACATTATGGTGATTGCAACACGTGCTAAATGCGATATTGATGATATGCTGCGCTGGGTGTTGTTATGTTGAAAAACTGATATGCCAAAACAAAGTGTTGGGAATTTGCATTCAGAATTGCAAAAAGCTATGTTTCACGAAAGTAAGATGTTACGACTGGCAGTTCACACATGAAAAAACGTTTTCCACAGTTAATAAATGACATGCATAGGCTGTGGCATAAGGAACACAGGAAATGAGTAAATTAGGTTTGTGGCTTTTGGATAAACCGACGAATGGTTTACTTGCAGCAATCGATGGCCTTAATAAGCCTTTCGGGTGGCCTAGAGTAGAAGAAAATGGGCGCTTGGCGTGTATCACAACGCAACTTTGGAAAGATATGTTGTTACGTTTCAAAACAATAGCTTTTGTGTGAATAGGTCCATTCGAAAGCGGTTTAATGGCGGTTTAATTTGGTGCCTCAGGTGCCAAATTATATTTTCCCTTTTTTTGATTCAAAATCATTTATTATCCCTTTAATGTTCGTCATTTAAATATTCGACATCTTAATATCAAAGTGCTGCTATGAATAACATTCGCTGGAAAACTGTTGACCATTTTTTACAGTGAAACGCTTTATCTTATGTCACTACGTAAGCTTGTTTGATTTCCGCCGTTGACTTGTGAGTCATTACACACACAGAATCGGAAAGTGTTGTACATTAAATCTAACAGGAAGGAAATTTGGTGACAACTTACTTTCCTTTGATTCCAAGATCTTGGATGAACGAAAGTCGACTGACTTCTAGAAACTTTTTCTGTTAACACACGTTTTGTCTTAGACTTTTAATCCACAAAAATTATGGACTCTCCACTTTCTAAATAAAAGCAATTTGAAAAGTAAAAAGTGTATAAGAGCCTTTGAAATGAAGGAAGTCTTTTTTGACAAAGACCAACATTAACTTTTAAAGGGGGGTTGACCAACATTTACTATTATTTCTGTTTTCGAATGTTTCTGCACTCATATGTACATTCGTGAAAACATTTATAGAAAAAAAAGAAACATACAACAAATGATAAAAAAGTTTTTAGATTCAAAACAAGCTTTTTTGAAACAATTTATTATTTGACAAGTTTACAAGAGCCACAAAATCACAAATAAGTTTATTATTCATTGTGTAAATTTAGACAAAAGTGCATTCAAGCTTAAATTTTACAATTATACAAAACTAAGATACATACCGTAGCGTGATGACTTTTGTAGAGACGACTTTCCAACATTGCATTGAGGTACAGGGCCAGTTGATTCTTTAAAGTTAAAACTTTTTCTTTAACATCTTTTGCTTAAAGTGTTTTGACTGAGAAATAAATCTTAAATGTTGTAAGTATTCCTTACGAGCAACTTTCAAAAAAAGGCTATGACACAAACAAACAATGTAGTAAATGCTTGAAAAGTCACTACCATTTGATCAAAAGTTTGTTAGCTTTTCTAAGTCAACTGAACTAAAGGACAGAAAATATACCAAAAACAAACTATTTGTCTGTAGCTAAGTTTGACACAATGCAGTAAATGTTAATGGGTGGATAACGATTGTTCATTGTAGGGAACGTGTCACATGATGACTCATATGTTTTCGTATTTGTTACTTTCCACAACATTAAAAACACATGTTTAAATGGAAACTGATGACTAGCTACAATACTGGTTGCTTTGTTGTCAAATTTACTCAACAAAAAGCTTAAATGGTTGTGAAGGACGTTTAGCAGTTAGCTAAAAGCATATGTGACAAAAAATATGTTTTATTAAGTCACAAAATAATTAAAGTTTTGGCGCGTACTTATTTCTGGGCTGTAAACAAGGAGCAAGTTTTAGGTCTAATGTCCTTGCCATTGAACTTGGCAACATTAATTGGGGTGCTGATGATCAGACAAAGACATAGCTGTCAACTGCAAAGGAAACCACATTGATATGTGTGACACATGAAAAGTCCACTGAGCAGTTTGCCCATAATGCAGTACCGCAGATGTCTGATAAAACGCAAACACTGTCAAGTTAAGTCAACAGTGTTTTTGATATGTTGGTAAATATCAGAAAGTATCTATGTGTACATTTAAGCAAGGTTAGGACCATGTATTGATTTAACTGCCACCCATTGGTTTATCATGTCAACATGAAATTTGGAGCAACATATGCTGTTCTCTGCAGGGTAGAACTGGCTGAATGGTTGGAAGTGTTAATGGCTGAATAGTTGTCAATTATAATGTGGCAACACAAGATTGCAAAATGGGAAAAGTTTCGAAAAATTGAATGGGTACTGGTGACACAGTTCAATATGTTGTCGGGAAGTGTGCTCAGTAGACAGATACAAACTTAGAGGGCTTTTAATAACACTGGGAAGTACTTTTGATATTGTTTGGTGATGTTTAGTGCAAAAAACAAAACAGGTACAAATTTTGAAATAAACTTCACAAATTTAAAAAATAAAAATGAAACTTTAATACAAACTCCATTGTTTGGAAAAGTATAATTCTATGGTAAAGTCTAAAACCAAAAAAACACCCTTTGAGTCATATGTTGTCACCTAATGAGTGCCGTAATCACATTAATAACATGCTGCAAAACAGGAAGTCCCGTAATCAAAGAGTTAAAAAACCTTTCTGCACATGCCCAACAATGATGTGCAATCTATTTCGAAGCTTGCAATTACATAGCATGAGGGGTTTGTGAAGTTGTAAGGAATGGTGTTATAAAAAACTTGTATTGAAAGGCAATAAAAAACTAAAACAAATTCACAAATGACTGCCTGCGCCAACTTTGTTTTCTACCGGTGGTACAAAAATAGCATTTCCTTCCTTTTGGGTATAGATGCATTGACTTGCTGAATTTGTGTGTGGGTAGCCAGCCAAACGCCTTGCCACATTTTATTACTTTTCTTATATATAGGCTTCAACTAAAGTCCTAAATATCAGCTTACTATATATTTGATTAACAAAGCTCA
>QXVZ01019821.1:0-16916 GCA_008931825.1 Phallusia fumigata | reverse complement strand
GTTGCCTCCAATTGCCTGCGTTGAAACGTTGATCACGACAAGATCTGCACACGTTCCTTACTTTAAGGATAACATGGATATATGAGCTGCAGACGACCTGTAAGGTCTCATCAGTACAGCTGGTGACAAGACATTGGCCGTTTAGGCCAGTGTGGATATAATTTAGGATTATGCCATTGTGTGCTCAATCCAAAAAAAGCACTTGTTTTAGTATGAGCTAGATTTTGTTGTTGTAAATTCAAATCCCACCGCAGGTATATCTTTATCCGATGGTTGCACATCAATTCCAAAATACCCCTCTAAACCCTTTTGTNTAAATTCAAATCCCACCGCAGGTATATCTTTATCCGATGGTTGCACATCAATTCCAAAATACCCCTCTAAACCCTTTTGTGTAGAAACCTTTTTAACATTGGTGTTATCGAAATGTCTTACCGCAACATTTCGTATTTGATCGCCAGCAAACCAATAAATCATTTCCACCAGGGATTTCAGACATTGCGTTTGGTGATCCGCGAATTTTTCCGAACCGATGAGGTTTTGAAGTTCTTCCCTAATTTGACTGATGGTGCACGACGACCCAATGGATACACCTGTACAAAACACGCGAAAATGGTTGGTGGTCGTTTTGTATCAAGGGCGTAATGCCAGCGCTGTTTAAGAGTAAACATTTTTGTAAACGCATCAAACCTTGAAAATTACCTTAAATAATAAAAATTGTAAAAAAACGTAGCGGAAAGGCTAATAACTGCCTAAGTACGTCGACATTATCTATCCACACACATGGGCGTAGCCAAGAGGGGAAAAAATATCTTTGTACATTAAGTTAAGTTACCCTTAGTAATATTTGGCATGTAACACATGTAAATTGACACAGCAGTTAAGCACCAGAAATCATACCTTTATCATCCACGGATATAATTCTCAACTCTTTCACGTCGAGAGGAGTTACAACACATTTGAAGTGTCGTCCCGTAACGTTGGCAACAACCCCGATTTCAGTGTTTCCATTCACCAACTGAGCTTCCGGGTAAATGGACTTTAACTCGGTCAGCTGATCCAGTGACGTGGGTCGAAACCACGTGACCCGTTCGCCGACGAATTTCAGGGTTTTCGGCTCTTCAGATTTGGATTTAATCTGGACGAAATAATAAAGTAAACTGCTGAGTTCAATTACAAATTGCGAAAAACAGTCTTGCGAATGGGACTATTTTATTTTGAAGTTTGTCGACTGTTTTTAGTCCTCAGGGTTTGGAAAAACTATTTAAAGCATATAAAAGCGTTAATTAGGAATAAAAAGCACATAAAAATTTTGACAAAGGCCGCTAAGGTATCGATTTGAGGTTTCAGATAACTTATATCAGATAACAAAAGAGTCTTTGTCCGGCTATTGATTGGCGTGAGGTGATCATAAAACCATTATTTACTTGGTACGTACCAATAAATCTGGCGGAAACAAGATATCCTGCGTGGGGTCGTATTTGCTAAAACAAACCGAATGAGAAGAATGAGGGTCATCATTCCCAAGTGAATTCTTATTTTCCGCTTCAGAAAAACCTATCAAAACACGATTAGCTATTTTTTGCAAAAAATGGTGTCAAAGATGATTACCGTTTTGAATCGGTTTGTTTTTGCAGCAGTTTTCACCCATCGGGCATCCAGCGGTTGGGTTGGTGAACGTATTGAAAGCTGAAACAGAACATAAAATTCCTGTAAAACTTACTAAGCTGCAGCCTTAATAACAAGCTGTTAACTTTATGGAATATTCTGGTTTTGAACATTCGCTTAACTTTTTCCTGAAAAGAAATATTTTAATTTAAGACCCAAGATTTCATTTGAGGTGCCTCAAGGCGATTGCTTTAACCATTCGACCATCTTGTTCAGTGGTGCTCAAACTTTTTAAATTATTTGCATAACGGCTCCGCTGTAGTTTTTACGATGACTCACAGTCCACTAAAAATTCGAATTAACCTCAAACGATTACAATTCAGCAGTGCTTTGTGCGTGTCATATTCAAGGTATGTTACTTGTAATATTACAAAGCAGCATTGCGCGGTGGTGCCACAAAAGGCGTCTATGTACAGTCAACGTACGTTATGTATATTTCAGCAATTACGCGATGCGGCATCAAATAAGAGAGAATGAAGACCTTTCGCGGTTCACTTAAAATCGTTTCACGGACCCCTAGGGACCGCGGACCCCACTTTGAGAACCCTGATCTTGATGTCTGCAAATAGTTATACATTTTCTGTGCCAACCTACCACTCAATATAGGTCTGTAGCCAGTACATCGGCACAGATTTCCTTGCAAACATCCTTCAATATCTTCAGCACTTGGCACTGATTTGTTACGTAACAATGCGTACATAGACATCACAATGCCGGGAGTGCAGAAGCCACATTGAGATCCGTGAAATTTGGAAAGACGCTCCTTAAAATTTTTCTCGGAATTATTAAGCGAGAGCAAAGGTAACAAAAGTGACGTTTTTACCAACCTGCACTGCATGCAACTTGGTCTTGGTGCTGCCGATTCCTTCCACAGTAGTAACAGCACATCCATGCACTGAAACCACAGGAGCTAAACACGCGTTCGCCGAGTAATGTCTACAGAAGATAACATGTGCATTAGATGTTCTAACCATTGCATGCGAATAAGATCTACTTACATGATCTTGTTGTTGATCTGATCCCACTTTGAGATCATGACAGTGCAAGCTCCACATCCTCCTTCTCCACAACCCAACTTGGATCCAGTTAGACGCACTGGAAACATAATTCGAACGTTAGTAAGTTAAAGTAAAATTGAAAATTTGCACCCTATAAATCGTTAGCTCTATGGTAAACTACGTTGTCGCAAAACACCCTTCGAAACCTAATTGTGCTGTTGTTTTGTGCATACGGCCTTTCCTGTTTAAGAAAAACATAAGCATCTCACAAGAGTTCTGGTTTACGAAATGCTGGTGGTGGTAAAAAACATCCCCAACAGCTTGATTAGTTAAAATCTGTTTATAGTCGAAATTAAATTGGAGTACAATTATACCTATGTATGTTTTTTATGCCCTGTTCGAACAAGCGTCTAAAACCTTTATGTTTTGGCATTCCGCTTCTGTACGTTCATCAAGATAGCACAGAATGAAAACAGAATTTGCAAAAAAAAGAAATTTACAAAATTTGCAAAAAAAATCAAATAACTCTGTTTGTTAAGCGCTTTAGGCATCAGATTGGGCCAGACACTTCGCAGTAGTACGTTGTCGCCAAGTAACAGCTATCTTAATGAGCTACACACGTTACGCCACCCGGGGCTCGATAGGTTACCTGTTGTAGGTAACAAAATAACTTAACTTACATTTTACTCTTAGATACGTCAGAAGTGTGGTTTCCGGATCAGGTGATCTTTCGATGATCTTTAAAAACGCAATTAAGTTGCCTGAAGGTTTTGACCTTTCGGTCGACATTTACGTTTATTGTACATGGAAATGTATTTGACGAACCTTTTTACCATTCACGTAGAACTCCAACTCGTCACGTGGCATGGCGGACCAATCGTAGCTCACCTCCGCACTACCCATTGTTTCACTTAACAGACCTAATTNAGCACAGAATGAAAACAGAATTTGCAAAAAAAGAAATTTACAGAATTTGCAAAAAAATCAAATAACTCGTTGGTTAAGCGCTTTAGGCGTCAGGTTGGGCCAGACACTTCGCAGTAGTACGTTGTCGCCAAGTAACAGCTATCTTATTGAGCAACACACGTTACGCCACCCGGGGCTCGATAGGTTACCTGTTGTAGGTAACAAAATAACTTAACTTACATTTTACTCTTAGATACGTCAGAAGTGTGGTTTCCGGATCAGGTGATCTTTCGATGATCTTTAAAAACGCAATTAAGTTGCCTGGAGGTTTTGACCTTTTTCGGTCGACATTTACGTTTATTATGTACATGGAAACGTATTTGACGAACCTTTTTACCATTCACGTAGAACTTCAACTCGTCACGTGGCATGGCGGACCAATCGTAGCTCACTTCCGCACTACCCATTGTTTCACCTTAACTAGATTAACATACCTAATGAACTTAATGTCTGGTGGTTTGCATACAATAACAGTTAGTGCAATATTTTACCAATTTCAATATACGTACTCTCTACTCCGTGTGTGCATAATACCAACTGAAAGTGGCATTTGGTCTAAACCATGTGGGGCTAAACATAAGCCTTTAGCATAAACATATGACAAGTTTTTACCATTCATATGCAATTTAATACGCACACTTGTGTGTCGCAAACATGATTCAGACTGTTTCATACATTTGCCGCGTAACAAATGGTCACGAGTAACACACCTGCAGCAATTATTGCGCTAACACCTGGTGTCACATCCGGCCATGCTTGAAACTATTCCAAGATTTTTACATCAGCCTGTTATTTTGCAACATTCAATTAAAAGTATATTATCCCGAACGACAAACCTCAGTCGATAAAATTTGTAAAGAGCCGGCAATCAAATTACAAATCAGCAGCGTAGACTTGTTGAGTCCCACGCAAAAACTCGCCCCTTTCAACCAGTGCATTTAAAACATGCTTGACTGTTTAAAACCCGTTTAAAAACTCTGCTTAACTTGCGAACTATGGCTATTGTCGGGTGCAGACAGTTTTTTGTTGACAGAACACGTCACTACCACCGGTTAGTTAAGCACGGATGACATACAAATAACTTCCGGCTTAAAGACCTGGCGTACGATAACTGATTAGTGTGTGTTGTGTTACTCTGCCACGTTGTTTCTAAACATAGCTTTGCTGGGTCAGTAAGGCGGCCTTTGGCTTACTGAATGAAATTGTTACATTTTTTCGCTTGTGAGTTGACCGCCTATAACCCGAAAACTGCATAGCCAAACACATTGCACTAAAGCACGCGCGAAATAGGGTAAATGTACAAAAACTGTAAACCGTGATGAAAATCTAAAAAGGGGTCATCAAGTTAGCAGTGACAATTTAAAGTAAGGTTACTAGCGACAGCAAACGGAATCAATTCCCCTTCTTTGAAGACGGCTGTTTGTTCTATCACTTTAAGATACTCGCGTTTTGTTAGTTAAACCAAATATCTTGGGTGTTTTGATGTAAATTAGCTAAAGACATGAAAGGTTATCGTGTTTTAAAATTCGAACAAATAACCAATAGCAATTTTGTCTCTGGCATTTTACTAACTCCAGTTCAAAAACTCGAATGCATATCACGTTGGCTGCAAAAACATGATCGTACAAAGTTGACACTTAGTTTTTTTCTGTTCTTGTATACTTAAAAGCGTCAAAAAGCCGCAAATAATTAAACTGCGTTGTGCTTCCGCATGAGTTTTTAACGGAAATGAACATTAACACAGTCTGACTTGATGTTTTGAAAAGCGCTTTTTTTCTGCTGACGCTACAGACTCGTTGTGCAAACAAAAAACGCATCACTGCCTGTTCCTAATTTCCAGCTCTTTGTCGTTTTCATGCAATTACTTCACACTAACGATTAACTTCTCTTAATCAGTTGTGTCCAACAGCTAACGCAGGGACTGGTATACATATATCACCTTAGGCTATGCATGTACCTAAAGAGTAGCGCTGATTTTAAGCATTGTCATGCATTAGAGTGTAGGCGACTGCTCTGTGTTGTAAACGTCAAGATACCTAAATCATAACTTCAGATTGCTTCTCTGCTAGACTGTATTAAAGTGTGGCTGCTGTCCGGAATCTGAGGACTTTTCTATTCTACATACCGTGCCAGTTGCCGCCCGCACACAGACATGACAACATATAGGCACAACACAAACACGGTCAGGAGATTTTTGAGTAACCTAATTACTAAAAGCACGATCCCTTCAATCGCCCTGATCGATTCGTTTTTGGGACCTCAAAGCACAATGCAATGAGGATGGGCTGCATCCGCCTGCCTTTCTAAGCCTTGATCTCAATTACACACAAGACTTTTGATTGCTGCATTTCAATCAGACTGCTGAAGCTTACACACAACGGATATTTTAAGCAACAATTTTACCTTTCTCCAGTGCCGGATTTAGACTCAGTGAGACTCTAAGGTATATATACAAAGCTCTTATAGTCAACTCCACATTAAATTACGCAAGCATGTATTTAAAGTTGGGAAATATACATGACATATGTCATGCATTCATTTCTGCAAAAGTTACTAATAACATATAAATTCAAATAAAAAGCCTGCGCGTGTTTGTTACTGGGATCTGCCCTGAAGCTTTCATGTAGACCAACGATAACGGTGCACTCATATATGAATCACAGTACACCAGGCCTGCAAGAGGCGTTATAATGAATCGGCCTTTCCAGCATTTACAATCAGCTTCAAATCAACTTTTTGAACCTCAGACAATGAAGACAATACGTTGAGTTCTAAGCTACAGCTCAGTTACCTTGTAACTAGATACCTCACTGCCTACTTTATCGGCGATTTACAGCTTCCTGAGCTGCTTAGCCAGACCCATAACTACCCACTAAAAGTCCGATCGCAGCCTTTACGCTTTATTGGCCGATCTGAAATCACGCCCACTTTTTTCCTTCATGGTCAAAAAACTGTGGTCGCCTTTTTCTGCGGAATGTCGACAAATGTCTGCAAAACTGCCGAGCCGGCAGCAAAATCCTTGACCCATTTTACCTTAACGTCTCTAGCTATTTTATGCCTCGTGATGTCAGTTTATCGCCCACGTTTGCGTTGATTTATGGTATTATAGGGCCCAAAGTGTATTAACAAAAGGTTTTAGATTTATTGGGGTTAACGATGGTTGCCTTTGTAAATACTGCTCCACGTGGAATCACTTTGCTGATTGGGTAAATATTTACTTTTCACAAACTTTGGGTGATATATAATCTGCTACAGTAAAAGCGAAACAAACTGCCTTTTGCTCGCGCTAGGTAGCGAATTTTAAATCTTACTCTTCGTGTGGGAATAGATCGCTGGTTATTTTTTGGCCTGCTTAATTCCTTTTGGAGTTCCATTTGCCTCACAGCCGTACCCTTCTGTGTGTTTTTCCTTTTGGGGATTTTCCCTCCTTTTCGCATGCCGTCAATAAATTTTACTCGCTTTTGTGTCCGGAAAAGACATTTGATGCGATGTAATAAACGTTTTCATCATACAAGTAGCGTGCTTTTATTGGAAAAAGTTTTGGCATGCAGTTTACATAAATATTTTTTATTTTTGTAAGTAGTATAAAGTTTAAATTGTTTTATAAAACAATTTTTGTTTCAAAGGGTAAGTTGCTTATTTAGGGCTTATTTTGTCCTTGGTTGTCAGTTCGACATGACAACAATTTGCTGGCATTTTCTAGGTTTAGTCGTTTTTATAGCTAGGCTATTACACATACTAGCCAACTGTTTCCACCACATTTGATTTGAAAACGTGACTGTATTTATTCCGCATGCTGGTTTAGCATTGAGCGGTAGAGTATATGCGTAACGACCCACTGCGAGCACATTGCCACAAACGCCACTTGTGAAAGAGCCGACTGGATAGAGTATAAGGCCTTATTTGTATGTGTCTGATTGCCAAACAAGAATCGTGTTCTGGACTAATCAATTTCAATACCTAAGGGAGAGAATGCATATTGAAGGTGCCAAACAACGAACACAAACAAATAAGTGCCCAAAACAAGATAAACTAAAACCATGAACGACGAAAATATGTGGTCACCCATGGCATTGACTAAAATCAGCTTCACTCCAAATGTTTCTGGTTGTTTGTGGCAAAACAAATTAACGACACACCGCAGATGGCAGTAAAGAGCAGATAGTAATATAGCATAATGTCCAAAAACTTGCTATGTTAGGAGATTTGGTGAGTAATAGAGCGGAGTACAGGTTATCTAATGTCTTAACCTTTTTGTACGACGACCAAGAAGGGTTTCAATTATGGTCATAGAGTTTTGTTTGTTGTTTGTCGCAGGGTTCGAACCCAGGAAAACTGTCGAAGACGAATGTCGATCAGTTGTTTTATGTTGTCTCAATGTGGGGCTCGCTTCCATTTTTATATTCTTTTAATACTTAGATAATATAAAAGAGCGAAAAACAACAACAAAATAAATTAAACTGTAGCATTTAACAGACAACACCATTTAGTGAAGTAGGAAACACTGTCACCACGTTTTCTTGAATCACGACATTCTGCTGTACGCACGGAATTTAGGAAGCGAACAAGTCGTGTAACATTTGCTATCCGCATATTTACATTGGTAAATAACAAATCTGGCATACATTCAATAACTTGTAGCCGGATCTTCCACTGTGACCGCTAACGAGTACTGAGGGTAAAATTAGTGAAAATCTTAGCACTTATCCAAGAGTATAAATTTTCCCAATAAAGGCTAGTTACAGGACACGAACAGAACAAGTGATACATAGTTTTTGTAGCATTTTTTGCCGAAATTGCACTTGTTGTTAGAAACAATTTTTCCGAAAAATTTGCACACTGTAACGATTGGTTGCACAATATGGCACCATGATTAAGTTTTATTTGAAAACTTCTGAACCTGTTTTCAAAAGTGGCACTGTATATTTTACGACATACATCTTGCCACGTTGTCAAGATTAGAAGAGAGTTTAGTTTTCCGAAAGTTTTGCGACTTGGTAGGGACGCCTGGAGTGCTATTTTGCGCCTTTGCGTGGAATAATTTGACCGTATTTGTCGCAATGAAAAACTCCGCCAGAGACTGTGAGTGTTGTTATCGGATTCGTATAGATTCTGAAATCCCACTCGCCGGGTAGACTTAATATAAGTTTAATAAATTGAAAAAATCGTTATTTAGTTGGAAATTAAACAAATTGTCGTAAGATTTGTATTCGCCTCCAATCGTTAACAAGAGGCTATACAGCATGACACCACAATCAATTAGCGGTTTTATGAAAACGGTTTTGGAATAATATTTAATTTTCTTGTTAAGCCAAAGTGGTCTTCGCGTCGATTGTGGATTTAATAACTGTGTTACTTTAAAGCAAGTACCAAGGGGTATCGGAAAGTTCGCAGGGGAAGAACAAGTTTTACCTCAGCTCGATCGAGACCTATAATATCATTAAGAAAGGCGTTGATAATTTGTACTCTCAATAATGGGGATTCTATTTTTTCTTTCATCGCTTGGCAAGTTCTTATCAGTGGCTGATTGCTTGCGTTCAAGTGGCGCAGGTTTGTTGGTTCTGATGACGTTTGACCTAGTTTCGTTTTCCACTCTTTCACTATTTCTTACCTAGCTGCATTAGGTTTGTTTTGTAATTCTGGAAAATCATTCCTCCTCTTCGGGCAATTCGCTTGCTTGTGTCCAGCTTCACCGCAACAGATACCCAGCCAATTCCGACGTTGATGAAGTCACTTTCGCGTTGTCGAATATTTTTTGTGTAGGATATTTCAGCAAGATTACTTTGAAGTTCTAAGACGTTTTGTCTACTTGTGCATGTCACATCAACAGTCCCTTTCATTTTAGCGATTTCGAGAGCTTTTTTGACAAAAAATAGACCGCTTTTACAAACTTAAATAATTGGTCTTGTTTGAGTCTTCTATCAGCTTTAAAACTTAGAGAGTTTGGGCTTTTCAGGGCACTTACGTAATGTCATAGTTGAGGAGCCCTTGAATCCCCCTAGTGGTGAACATCTTACCATCGGTCCAGGAGCTTACAAGATTCCGGATATAAGGGAATTATTTAAAACTTAAAACCTTTCGCCAACGGATTATTCATTTACCGAAAACATAAGACACCTGCTAATAGCAAAATAAAAACACATTTTTCTGCTGTCAACAGTTTCGGTGTAACTATTAATAGGACAATACCGCAGTTTTATAAAAATTATATTGGCCCAAATAGTTCTTAAAAGCGACATGCTTTATTCATCAAACGTTTCGGCGACAACTCATCTCATCATCGGTAATGTACACTCAGTTTTTGACAAGATTTGTGAACATATCGGTGTTCAGTGTTGAAAAAAAACACAGTGTTTTAAACAAATTCCAAATGTAACAAATACTCTACTCCGATTCGCTCAAAGGGCCAAATGTATTTTTAGGTAATGTTGTGTTATGTTTACGCCACATCGAAAACTTTCAGACTCGTTTTAGCAATCGACACCAGTCATTGCAAGAACCGCTTTCTTTTAATTCTGTAACGCCCCGACTCGCCCGCAGCATAAAACTTTTTTCTTGCGGCCTTTGGTTTCAAGTAATTATTTTCTTTGTTGTTCAATTCGCCGCAGGTCGTCAATTTCTCTTTAAATTCCGCCCTCGCAATAATCTGGGCACATCTTTAAAAATTGTCTTGACGTAAGAAACTGCTGCCATATTTCTCGTGCGTTGCTGTGACACCAAAAAGTAAGTCGTGTTATATTGTGTGGTGTTTTTAATCTTCGTCTTGTTACGAGTTAATAATCTGTTGTTAACATTTCAACAGCATGTGTTCTAGTTTAGTGCCGACTTTTAGTTTTAACATTTTGCGCTTTCCGTAATTGGAGCCTTATTCTTCAATAATTATCTGAACACTAATTGTAGATTTAGTTAGTGGAGTCAGATCGTGACAATTTCATTTCTTTAACCTTTAACGTTGCACAATGCGCGAAAAGCCAGAAAAGCAACAAGTGGTGGCTCCCTCGTGTGGTTAACACGCAATTGAACGTTCTGATTTCTGTACTAATCTCTGGTCGCCTTATCTGAGTTTTAAAGCGCAAAGTTTGTACTTTTGAAAAACCTTTTGCCATCCGAGTTAATCGTTGTTTTTTTTGTTTTGTTATTATACGTAGGCCCTTTGTTTAGCTGGNGTTACTAGTTATCGGGGGCAGTTCCCCGATGCTTTTTGAAAGGCGCAGTCACCACCACGAGATAGAAACAAAGAGCCAAGTCCATTTGCTTGCGAGTCAAGATAACCATTTTCGCATAGGTGCAGAAAAAAAGCACGAGAAAATTTAAAGTAGAAAAAAGCAAGCGATTAAAAGTTCGCGTATATAACTGGATATTCAAACTGAGGAGTTGCGAAATCTGTCGATCAGATAGTAAATCAAAATCGACATGCAGATGATACGTGCACATATGCAAACCATGTTATGCTTTAGGGTGTTATAGTTTTTTTTTATCATAAACAAATGTTTAGGTANGTTACTAGTTATCGGGGGCAGTTCCCCGATGCATTTTGAAAGGCGCAGTCATCACCACGAGATGGAAACAAAGAGCCAAGTCCATTTGCTTGCGAGTCAGGGTAACCATTTTCGCATAGGTGCTGAAAAAAAGCACGGGACAATTTAAACTAGAAAAAAGCAAGCGATTAAAAGTTTGCGTATATAACTGGATATTTATACTGAGGAGTTACGATTTCTGTCGATCATATAGTAAATCAAAATCGACATGCAGATGATACGTGCACATATGCAGACACAACCATGTTATGCTTTAGGTGTTATAGTTTTTATCGTAAACAAATGTTTAGGTAAAGTATAGGAACGTAATATTTGCTTCAAGCGAATGGTGTTCCTTTAACGTTTTTAAGCCGATCTTACTTCACCTATGTGTGTTTGGTATTTCCTAAATTTGTGTTTAATGTGAAACAATACACAGTTGCAATTTAGTGTCTTACTATCATGCCTTGCGCAGTGTCAAACTATTTCACCGACGGGCTGCCCAAAGAAAGCAATGTGCTGGAATTCTACGTAAATGGTAAAAAGGTAAACAGTCTCCCGGTGTTTGTTCTCCGTTCGGTTTCCAGACAATAACCATACAGCATTTTCGTCACCAGGTTACCGAAGCCAACCCAGACCCGGAGATAACTCTCCTAACTTACCTGAGAACGAAACGTAAGTCGGCATACAAAACCACCATGGTTAGCAGATCATTTTTATCCGCATGACTTTGTTATCAGTTTTTCTGACTGGATCCAAGTTGGGATGTGGGGAAGGCGGATGTGGAGCTTGCACTGTCATGATCTCAAAGTGGGATCACATCAACAGCAAGATCATGTAAGTAGATCTTATTCGCAAAATCGCTCAGAAGCGTTTTAATAAGTTTCCAATATACACAGACATTACTCGGCAAACGCGTGTTTGGCACCTGTGGTTTTAATGCACGGATGTGCTGTTACTACTGTGGAAGGAATCGGCAGCACCAAGACCAAGTTACATGCAGTGCAGGTTGGTAAAAACGCCACTCGTGTTATCTTTGCTCTCACTTAACAATTTCGAGTAAAATTTTGCCAATTTTCTGCCATATTTCTAGGAGCGTCTTGCCAAATTTCATGGATNCACCAAGACCAAGTTACATGCAGTGCAGGTTGATAAAAACGCCACTCGTGTTATCTTTGCTCGCTACTAATAAATCCGGGTAAAATTTTCAGGAGCGTCTTGCCAAATTTCATGGATCTCAATGTGGCTTCTGCACCCCCGGCATTGTGATGTCTATGTACGCATTGTTACGTAACAAATCGGTGCCAAGTGCTGAAGACATTGAGGGATGTTTGCAGGGAAATCTGTGCCGATGCACTGGCTACAGACCTATACTAAGCGGTAAGTGTCAATAAAATATTTTTGATGGAGTTCGTGCCATATTAAAAATTACAGAAACTTTTTTATTCGTAACTGTTTTTCCACTTCCGAGACGGCGTAAGTTTTGTTTGATTATTAGTCCTATGAACATATCCACAAACGTTTTTAGAATTAACAAAATACACCTACATTGTAAAAGGCAGTTCAGACTAAATTCTTGTTGCAAAAGCACCAATTTTGTAAGATAAATTTAAAGGCTCTTTTGTTTAGACCAACGGTTCTAAAAGTGGGGCCCGCGGCCCTCTAGAGGTCCGTAAAGCGATATTTAGTGGACAGCGAAACAGTTTATTTCAGCATGATTCCTAAGTTATACTCAATTCACGTTGTTTGCAACTTTCGCGTAATGCTGCTTTTGATATCACAAGTAACATGATGCGATTCTGGCACGTAGTTTTGCTGAATTGAAAACGTGTAAGTTAATTCGAGCAAAATTTGTTAGGGGACCGCAGGTTATCGAAAACACGGCAGGCGTACCGTTATGCAAATAATTTCAAAAAGTTTGAGAACTATTGCTTTAGAGTGCTAACGTGAGTAGTAGTGATTCCTCAATATGTGTGATGACGGTAATCGACCATAAATGACCTGGGGTTAACAGCAAACGATTATAAAACTGAAGTCACGCGTCCCAAATATTTACTTACGGCCGGTCAGCCAACTCAGGTAAACGGACTAAACCGGTTTGGGCCGCACCTCCGTAGCAATTTTTGTACAAGGCCATTTTGCTTTGACCTCACAATAGGTTCGCATCGAGGTGCCTCGGTTTGTTGCAGATTCGCCGAAACGGGTTTGTGTAATTAACTAGGCCAAATTCCCATAACCAATTTGTGGCTGATCTATAGTGTGCAAGCAGAACTGCAATTGGGCATGTAGCAAACACATTATGTGCACAAAGCCCTGTAGGACACTGTGTATCCCCTGGGAATAAAAAGCCCTTGAAACAAACTGCCCACCAATGCACTCTGATGATGATGCGTTGATGCAATGTCACCAATGATACAAATGCAGTTTGGTTGCAAATAACAATATTCAAATAAACTGTTACAATCTATGTTTCTTAAGCAGACCAAAATGCTCTCAGAATTGTAGTTTTTAGTGTTTTACAAAAAGCGTTGTAAAAACTAACTGGCTTGCAAGTTTTTAAGATGAGTTCCTGAAAAAGGAAGTTTAATTTTGTAAATAAAACGCAGCATTGTTATTTCAGCATTTAATACTTTTACGAATCCACGTGCGGGATGTCCTTTGGGAAAAAACTGCTGCAAAAACAAGACGAGTGTCAACGGAATTCACAACGGTTTGTTTTTTGTCTTTTTACTTTACTTTCCCAGCTGAGCTTCAGCCCCAAGGGGAAAACAAAAAACCTTGTTTTTGCGCTGATACAGAAAATACTTGCATGGCTTTTGCCCGCGATAGAGTTTTCGATGCACCACTAGATGCGTTTGTTTAAACCAACGTTGGCTGGACGTTGAGTAAATTTACTTCTGCGCTTTACTAACAGCACGTACATCACCGGTTGAAGAATAATTAGCTGCTGCCAAAACTCGAATACTTTACCTCACGTTTTATTGTTCGTCTTTCTATTTTTAATTCACAAAACGCTTAATTGTGACAGACACCGTTTAATTTTTAGGCTTGCAACCCCCTTTGCCAAATAAACCCACTGACATTTATCTTTTCCAGGACTTTCAAACGGGGTTGAAGGAGACGATGTGGTTAACGGAAAAGGAGTTTCCACTGAAATTTGCTTCAGTAAATACGATCCAACTCAGGAAATCATTTTTCCACCCCAGTTATTGGCAAGTTTTGACATTTGCTGAAGAGTACATTTTATACAGCGTTTTATAGTTCCTACGAATGTTACTGGGGCTGACAATAACTATACCCATATATCCTATGCCTTTGTTGAATCAGCTAGTCTTTGCAAACCGAACCATAAGTTATTTTGGCGCATTTTTATTAAACAGAAGAGATTAAGCATGGATTGCAGTGCGGTACAGTACAGTACCTATTGAGTTGCGCGTACGACGTACCCCGTCACGAAGGGCGTAACGTACCAACGTGCCGTACCGTACTGCCATCTTTGGTTAAGTACGGTACGTATTAGTTTGTGCGTATCTCGTACCTCATTGCGAAGAGCGTGCTTTACCACCCTACCGTGCTGCCATACTTGCTTGAGCAGGAGTAGTACGATAACGATGTAAAAATGTTCCTGTCATATTTTGGATTCTTTTGGTTTCAAAGTAACTCATTCCTCTAACCTCGTTTAGATAAAAGCAAAATCACAGCAACTTGAAGCTCTTAAGTTCACCGGGGAACGGGTCACGTGGTTTCGACCAAGTTCGCTGGAGCAGCTCGTCGAGTTAAAGGAGAAATACCCGAATGCGCAACTGGTGAACGGTAACACCGAAATTGGGGTTGAAACTGGGGTCAAGGGTCGAGTGTACCCGGTGATGATTTCACCGTCAGCTGTTGACGAACTTAAGAGGATCGAAATATGTGAAAAAGGTTCGAAACATAGGATTTATAGCACTGGTGGTTTTCGTCTAAAACCGCATTTCCCTCACTCCGCTTTCGAGAAAACTGAATGTAAATACTCGCTTGGTCTGAAAAACAATATTGAAACTATAGCCAGTGTATGCATCGGCATTAAACAACCGTTGCCCAGCTGGAGTATTGATTGCATTGGAAATTTTATGTTGTTGTCTGTAACTTGATTGGACTTTTTCTACAAACGAATTGGACTGTTGAGCGGAATGAGGTCTTAGACGGGTTGCATTTTGGTTTTTAAATAAAGGCAGACATAACCAATCGTTCTGGAGCGTTAAAAACGATAAAACACAGTTATAACTTTGATCACAATTGTTTAAAAACACATGTGCATTTTCTTTAAAAAAGAACAAACCAATTCTTGTTTAAAAGTGCATGTTTTACATAAGTGCGACTTGCCGTATCACAATATGCCTTTATTTAAACACCTTGCTTAGTTTTCTCCTAAATTTGCATGTGATTTATATTCTATTTGAATAAGTACTTTAAGTGCAGCAATATCTAAAAGTACAGTAGCTCTAATCTTTAGCAAAGTACAAAACTGGCAACTAATGGTTTGTATTTTTTGTGTTGCTATCAAAATGTTACCAGGTGTAAGCGTGGGATCTTCTTGCACTTTAAGCGAACTCAGAGAGAGTTTCGACACTTTAAGGAAGTCGCGGCCGACTGAAGAAACTCAATGTGTTGCTACTGTCATTGAAATGCTTCACTGGTTTGCTGGAGACCAAATAAGAAACGTTGCTGTGAGAAAAAAACACACCCTCTCATCACTCCATAAACATTTTACCGCCACATACAATTTTATTACTACTTTTTCTGTTTCCAAAGCCTGATCTAACCTTTAATGTGTTGCGACAGGCAATTGGAGGCAACATAATGACGGCAAGTCCCATCTCGGATCTCAATCCAATCCTGATGGCAAACGAAAGTCTTGCTACGTTTAGATTACATTCCCGTGCTGATGATCGACAGGTTTTAATGGATCAAAGTTTCTTCCCCAAATACAGGACAACGTGTGCAGAGAAGGGCGAAGTTCTGCTATCCGTTTATCTTCCCTTTAATGGAAAGGTAGGGGCGAAATTTAGAGTTCCTAAAGAATAGATGCCCGAGTTCAAAAAATTGAAAAAAGCAAATAAAAAATGATCCACCGTAATTACAGTGAGACAGGTATAGCTCGGCGGCGGACTCATTGTTAGCATAACGCATTCAGGCGTTGTTGCGCCCCCCGAAAATAAAAATTAAACAAACAAACAAACAACAAACCATCAATAACGGTTAAATTGGCCAATTTTGGAAACTCTTTTGGTATTATTTCTTTGTTTCTTTGATTCATCAGTTTTGACGAACTATAATTTTACGTTTGAAGGATGAGTACATGAAAGCTTACAAACAATCGAAACGTCGAGAAGACGACATTGCCATCGTGAACGCAGCCATGCGTGTCGTCTTTCATCCGGGAACTTGCAAAGTGCTCATGTTTGTGGCAGCATTGGGAGGAATGGCTGCGACTTCAGTAATGCCGAAAAAGACGATGCAAAATATGATTGGAAGGTAAAATGACTACCAGTGTTCAACGCTGTTATTTGTCACCTTCGCTGTGAAAATGGCATGATTGGCTGTACCATAAAAACGCTTGGCTTTTTTATTCGCTTCTTCTGCTTTTGGGCAAGGCCATGAAGGTAATAGCGTAATGTTTTTGGATCATTCCAGAATGTGGACCAATGAACTGATGGAGGACTTTGTCGAATGGATCAGGGATGACTTACCTCTTGGACTGGATGCTCCAGGAGGAATGGTGGAGTAC